>JBBMKD010085329.1:0-45347 GCA_037834095.1 Argya squamiceps
CAATGATTATGATGTGGGTACAGGTTCACCTTAACTTACTAAGGAACATCTCATTCTATCCTAAGCCTTATTATATGTATTTTCTTCCCCCCGCCCTTCTAGCTGGCCTTCCAGCTTCCAAGCAAGCTGTGCTTGGCTGCACTTAAAACAATAGTCTAAAAATCACCTTAGCTTACAGTGAAACTAACAACTATTTCTAGGCCCTTTAGAAATCATCTTAACCCTATCCTATCACTATGACTGTTTTATACACTTAGCTCACCATTGCTGTGGGTTTTTGTTAGCCTTTACCTTCAGAGGTGTTACCTTCATTCCTTGCCTTCTGTTTCTTCAGTTTGTTTCCTTTCCCCTTTCCTTTTCCTCCCACTGTCGTTTCCCCCACACCCTTATTTTTCAACCACCCACCAGCATTCTGACTCTCCATTTGTGTCGTCATCTTCTGGTCTTCCCCACTCATGCAGCTGTGCTATGTTGGTCTGCCTCCACAAACACTATTGCTGTCACTGGGTCCCTAGAATTCACTTACAGCAGCCTCTTGCTCACTTATTCACAGCCAGGTTTTACTTCAGCTGGACACAATAAGGCACTTGGTTGAGTGGTGCAAATCCCCAGGATTTTGAAGTCTGACTGGGAGGCACTCTTCTATCCAAAGAAGAATCATAGATGTATTTGGCTGGTTTTTTTGGTACAAGAGACCCAAAGAAAACTCTTTATCAGGAGAGCTTAAGACACTCTTCCTTTTGGTAGTCTGTGCATCTTCATGAAGGAGTTTATTCTTAGCTATGAGTATCATGTGAAAGTCTTTCTAGTGGAAATTATTACTTAGAAAGCTTAGGAAAGTGCTCAAACAGCTATCCTTGGTGAGGACAGGCCTTCAGACTGCCACAAGAAGCCTTATGTGGAAAAGTTAGTGAAGTAAATAATTGCCTGCAGGGCTAAGCCTAGACACAAAAAATACAAATGTGAGAGAAATACAAGTAGTTTGCAAGATACTAGTTCATGATCAATGTCAGTGTATTTGTAAAAGGTATTTTAGTCTCTGGCATTCATGAAATTAATACCATAACTATATAGTGCATCAATATAAATGCAAAAATGTTTTTTAAGTAATGTATTTCTAGAGTGAACACATTTCACACAAAACTTAATGATTCAAAATGAAAAGAGCACCAAGCAGTCAGAATTGGTAACAGTGAAGCACAGAAAGCTTTGTTGACTTCTGTGGGACTATTTTATATGATGAAAGCTATCTATATTCCTAAATGTTCTCATTATTGCGTTCTAATAATGCCATCTATTTTTTTTTTTTTTTTGGCTCACCTCTTACTCCTCAGAACATTAATAATCCATAGGTGACCTCTTCCAGTAGTAAATTACCCTTCAATCCCTGCATCTCTGCAACAGTTGAAGAGCTTTGAGATGTTGTTCATACCTGTGCTTGGCGCAGACTGTACCTGCTAAAAAGATGCAAAGTGATTTCACATGGGAGTTGAGAACTACTCTTGCCCATAATGCAGTGAGGCACAACCATCATTTATTATCATCTTCCAGATTTTCTGTTAGTAGTTAAAGCCAAGTGAAATAATTTATTTCTCATTAGATTATAAAACAATTTGCAGGTCATATTTTTGTGCTGAAACTGCACCTGCAATTATTACTGGGTAAAAGTATAAAGCTGGGGTACTGTACTCATAAAGAAACTTATGTAAAAGGGAAAAAAACTTTGAGAATGCCATAGAGTTCTCCATTTTCTTCCATAAGGGAGAAAACCTGTACATACAGAGGGAACGTGATCAGGACTATGGATCCAGCACATCTTTCAAACCAGCAACATTTAAAAAGTGCTCCAGAGTCCTCTGGATGAACAGCAGCACAAGTGACTTAAAAAGTCTCTTTTAGTTTGAAACTGGCAATGCCTCCCCTGCTGTCATGGTGAGCAGCACACAGAGATCTTTGGAAAGCAACACAGAAGATGAGGATAGAAGCCAATACCAATAAACTGGCAATTCCACACAGAGTTCATTGGACAACCTCAAGGAAAGTGTGCTGTGAGGACTTGTGTAATTTCCCTGGTTCGAACCTTCCTTGTTTACAAGTTATAGCGGCTGCTTATATGCCTGGTAGGGGGAATTCTTCTAATTCTGTTCACTGCCATCAAACTTTTTTGGTGTTTATGTAGCAGGGAAAAGCACAGGCTGATCTGTCAACTTCACATTTAGAAATGCAATGGTTCATTATACTTCGACTTCATTATAACTAAATGTTCGTCCTGATCTCAGCTTGACATTTTACCACAAGTGGCTTATTCTGAAATATCTGTGAATTCTTTTCCTTGAATTTAGTCTTCAGTTGAGGTGTTCACGACATCCTTGTTTAATAAATTATCTTTTTCAATAGTACTGTTGTAGATTTAGTCAAATAGCAGCCAATTTGTGTTGCCTATGATCAAGAAATGAAAATCAGACTTTAATGTATTTATCTCCCCATAAAGGAAACCTTTCTGTCAAATCACAAATACTACATGTCCAGAGAATCATAGAATGGTTTGGGTTGGAGGAGACCTGAAAGATCATCGGGTTACAATCTCCATGCCATGGTCATTTCCACATGGGAAACCCTCAACTAGACCAGGTGGCTTGAAACATCACTCAGGAATGGAGCATCCAGAACTTTCACCACCCTCACAGGAAAAATATTCCTCATAGTATCCAGTCTAAATCTACTGCTGCTTTTTGAAGGCATTGCCCCTTGTCCTGTGACTACCTGCTCTTGTAAACTGTTCCTCTCCAGATTTCTTGTAGGCTCTCTTTATGATTTACTGTAATGGTAAAGTATTATTTTTCAAACACTGTAAGTATTTTTAAAATAAAACTGTTATTCCACTTTTCAGGAGTCCATCACAGAGAATGAGGACCAGCAATGTTTCTCAAGTGAGTCCGTTTTTTCCATTTTTAATGCAAAAATTTTTTCCAGGGGGAAAAAAGCCAATAAACTAACCATAGGGATTTTTTTTTTTTGCTTTGATACTTCAATGAAAAAATAAATAATTCCATGGGAACCCGAGGAATAAATGTACCAATGCTGAAGACCTCTTTTTTTCAAACAAGTCTGAATTTTTTTGATAGCATAGTTTCTCTGGTTTTTTTCCTTTCCCCTCCATGTCCAGAGCTGAAAAGGAGATTGGATTATTTCCAACATCAGACAAAAAATTTTCTCTCATTAGTTCCTACTTTATGGAAGATGTGGTCTGAGCCAGAAATTGTTCATTACACATGATTTATCTTGAATTGTGTTCACTTATATTCAAAGACTATCCCCTGCCCCTGCCTGCCACATGTAAAGGAGGAGACCACGGAACATCTGGGGGACAGCATTGTTAGCCAAAACCAGACTTGGTTTTCAAATCATCCTAAGTGGGCAACTTACAAGCATGCTGTGAGACTGGTCAGTGGGCTTGGTATGATGGACCAGATGCTTGAGAAAGGTTCTATGCCATGAACCTTTATTCCTGGTAACAGTTTATCAACAAACTAATTGCACAAACAGAAAAGTATTGCTGTTTGTATATTAACCCAACCAAACAATAATTTGTCATATCATCAGCATAACTATGAGATGGGAATATGAGGAGCCATGGGAGGACTTTGCCTTCCTCAGTGCACATGTTTGTTTTGACGTCCCTTCAGGAAGAGAAGGCAAGATGGGAATGGCCCAAGCAATATACTCCACAGAGGATGTCTCTTTGCTTATAGCTGGTGATGTTGATGTTGCTGGTCAATACTGATGTGCATTGCCACAGATTTCCAGGTCTCTACTGTGTCCTGCATGTGTCTTAAGAACAGCATGCTACTAGCATGTAATGAACAAGGCTGATTTTTGGGAAAGTTCTGTTGTTTTCCATTAGAAAATATTGCATGCCAGATGCCAATTGTTCCTTTCTCGCAGTGTTTTAACCAATCATGTGCTGTTTATATCAGTAAAAGAGTGGTCTCCAAAGTGCAACACTCAAATCAAGAAGAAAAACCCTTGCTTTTTGTGCACAGCTTCTTGTGCCGCTTTCATCCATAGATGCTGACATTTGATCAGCAGCAGTTGGTTTTATTTTGTGAAAATGCTGATAAGGGTCTGATTAGGATGCTGCACATATCATTAGTAACATTGCCAGTAAGTGAGCATTCCACATCACTTACAAGCAGAGTCTCTCCTCACGATGAAATTGTCGTTTCAGCGTAGGGAGCCCAGAGCCCAGACGTTCAAGGCTGTTGCTGACATTCAGCTGCTGTGGCCCCACTGTCTGAATGCCTTCCCTCCACTGACACATCCAAGGGCACTTCACAGGTGCTACAAAGAGGCAACCAGCTGATACCATTGCACTCCTATGGGCACTTTTCTGGACTGCTGATACAGCCTAGGTTTATTAATTAGATGAGTAATTGGGACTGTGGCTTGCCCAACTCTGCTCCTAACAATACAGGCTTGTTTGTTTGGTCCACCCATTTAGCCATGTCTTTTTAAAGCTTTGTTCTTTAATTGTGATTATTTTATCTTCATTTTAATGCCAGGTCATTTGTGTCCAATGAAAGATTACCTGAAGAACCCTACCATTTGCCATGCCAGTTTAAATACAAACATCTGCAGATAAAAAAACCAAAACACCCAAACATAAAAGATGTATGAAGGGAAAAAAAGCAAATATTTACCTGTTTTGAAACACAATTGCTAAGAAATAGAGTCTGCAGTGAATAGAGCTTGAATCCGGGAAAGACACTGTGATTAGCTTCATCGTTTTGGGCTCTTTGAGCTTCATTTATCCTAAAGAAAAATCCATTAATGAGTCTATTGAAGCCTGTTAAACTTTGGAAGACAGAAGTTGTGGTGCTTATCTGAGTCATGGTATTAAAGTGTGTTTATACAGAAAACAGCAAGCGTCTTTATTAAGTGCTTTCCTACACTAGCCCTGCAGAAATTGTTGATGATTGCTTATTCAAAAAATATGCTTTACCTATAAGCACAGGTGTATAAATTGAACACTTTGGTTTTTGGGAAAGGAGCGCATAGCAGAGAAAGTATAAAATGTGCAATTTCTGGTGTGATGTGCTACAGGAACCTTTAAAACTTATTTTATTGCTCTTTTAATGATGAGGTCAGAAGAAGGTTTGTTTTGCTTGAACTTGCTTGGGATATATTTATTTTGATATTTGTCTTGATGCTTAATCAAGGGCTGAAGTGTGTACAGTCAGACCTCAAGACCACTGTAAACTTTTGCCATTGCATTACTTATATATCAAAAGCTATTTGTTGGTAAATACTCTGCTGAAAAATACAGGGTTTACTACACAAATGATTTCCTTATGGCTTTTCTCCTGTCTGCTTGAGCTAGTTGTCTGTCCTGCAGGAGAGGCTGCAGCAGAGCAAACTTACCACCAGCATGCCTCATCTGATGTGGAGGGATCACATGTAGAGGCTGAAAGCAGCTGAGGCAGTTGACATGGGTGCCAATTAGTGTCAAATGATGCTGTTGTTCTCTGATATGGACACTGTCCAATTGGGAACCAGCCCAAGGCCTCCAAAGAATAGGCAGCAGCAGACAACAGTCTTCAGTTACATCCCAGCTATCTGAACCAGCCTGGTAAAGGAATCACTAGGCCTTGTTGCCAATGATGAAGCACTGTATTCAGACCATGGAAACATATGTATTGTAATGTAGGTAACAACAGATGTTCTGGTGGTGATATGAAGGAGTCCTGGAGGGCAATGGTTGTCTCCAGGTGAGACACCACTGCCTTACTCTCTGCTGAGAGTTCCATCTACCTCCAGTTTGCTTTACACTTTATCAACCAGATCTTACCCAGGTCTCAATCTTCTAATCTGGGTGTGCAGTGTAAAATACAATCCCAGTCTCTTCACTGTCACTGGGTCAGTTAGCAGCTGTTCAAATTACCAGATCAGACATTTGGTGAAGTGTCTAGCAGGAGGTCAGGAGACACTTGAGGGATGGCCAGAAAGATCTGGTTCTGGCTGACGGGCTTTTTGTCTCTGTCACAGCCATCATAGGACACACTTAGCAACCAGAGGCCTAACTCATATAAATGTTATGGTTCAGACAGATATCCAGCTTTAACTTGTCAAAAATGTACAGCTGAAAGATAAATCACCTATTCCTTAGAGATACAGTATCTAGTAGTAGATGATTCCTTTGCAATGCTTATAAATAAAATCAAGGTTATTTAATTCCACTTAGTTTTTATGATCTTTCCCTTGTATGTCAAGGGCACTGAAAGAGTTACTGTAATCAATCATGGTCACGCATCAAAGGCTCCCAAGTTTGTTTCCATATGTTTACAAGTGCATAAGCAGTTGACTTCACATCACACCAATGCAGCTAAAAAGGTTTAAATGAGCCTTTCCTCCACTTCCTCCAGTTCTTTTTAAGCCAATGCATTTTGGTGTATAGATGAAGCCAATGATGCAGAAGGAACTGCAGGTTGCAAGAACCTCAGTGTCTGAATTTAGGCATTGACTGAGTTCTCATTACTCCAGAAGGAGTTAATCAACTTCTCTAACTCAGCCTTATCCAGATACTTGGGTTTAATCCGAATGGTGTGTGTTTTCTGCATAGCTTTCAATTTCATGGGTTTCAATGCAACCTGGGTCCTTAAAGGTCCAGGTATAAATCCTACATCCTTGTGAGGATACTAATATATTGCCAAAGTGATGTTTCATGCTTCATCACTCCCAAACTCACTCTCCAATAGACAGCAGAAAATTAAAATATAAATTTCATTACAAGGAACACCCTTCTGAGTCCCAAGAAGATGGAAACAGTAGCTATGTCGTGCATCTGGCTTTGCCTGCAGAAGATTTCGACAACATCGTGACTCTACTCCAAGAAATGCTTGGACAGCAATGGTCTTGGATCTGGATAAATCTGCTCTCACTACTCTTTGTGCTATGTTTTTTGGGAAATTAAGAAAAGAGAAAGCAATGCTAAATGACAATGAAATAACAGCACAACAGCAAAGAGCATCAGTGTAATACAGTAAGGTTTTTCGCACAAATTTTTTCCATTTTTTTGTATGCATGTGCATGCAAACACAAATATACTACATCATTGCAACATTACTTAGCTAGAGTAAGTGTGGATATCATTCTAACTTTGGTGTCTTTATTTCTGGATGATTTACAAGGCCATGCTAGCAAATACCAAAACTCTTAAGACTTCTGAGTCTGATTTTGCCTAGCTTGGATGTGTTGTGAAGCCAGCAATCCCTACTGGCAGTAGGTTTTGCAAGAGTCAATTTTTATAAAAACACAATAATTAGGACTAAAACTTCTTCTGAAACCCCTAAGCAGGTTTATGGGAGATGTTTTGTTAAAATCTTTTGTTAACTCAACTGAGAGGATAAAAGAAAAGGGAAACTTTCAAATTTGTGAACATTTCTTAACATGCCAATCTCATAGGAGATATGAATTTTCCTGCAAATTTTGTCTCTTGCACTGAGGCCATGATGACCACAACAAAATTATTATAAAACTGACTTAGGGAATTTAAGTATTTTATTTTTATAGACCTAAAATTAGGGTCTTTGTTTTTTGACACAGCCACATACATTCTTGCTTAGGACAGTCATGATTTATAGTGGTTACGTATTTAGACTAAACTGGCTTCAAGTCTGCATTGCTCCCCAGGTTCTTCCTATTTTCTTTTCTTTTTGTATTTCATTTTGTCCTGAGGAACTTTTTATTTCAGTGGCTTTTTTCCATTTTGTAGACCTAAATATTCTACTGATAAAATCAGTGAGACCTATATCACTGTGGTTGAAGAAGTATAACAAAGCCATATTTCTTGTCTAAAATATATCAAGCAAAGGTTCTTCTTGTGATTTTAAAGGCTGATTCATGCAGCTTTTTCTTCAACAGAATAACTAGCCTACTCACTTACACAAATCATGACACTCCTCTACTTAAATAAGGAGTAAACACCATAATGTATCACAACTTCTTCACAGGAGATCACTCCTAGATAAAGGGAATGTTTAGCTGCGGCAATATTGCAAAAATAATGCCTGCCCTTCTTGGGAACGTGTGACAGGGAAAAAATTCTCTATCCAATAGTTAGGAATAGCTCTGGTTTTTTGACACATTTGAAAAAATTATATCAGAAGCCAAATATTCTTATTCCCTTGTCATTTTCTGACCAAGAAATCTATGTCTGTTCTTAAATGTAGTACTAATTATTTTAATTTTTCTTGCTATTTGCACCAAGTTGTACTCATGCATTGATGAAGGAAGGTTACTAAAAGTAGGGAAAAAATAGACTTCTAAAACTCAAACTACAATTAGTCCATATTTTGTAATGCTTTTCTGCATCTGTAATAAATGCATTTTATGTTGTTCAAAACTAGATATTTTAAATACATTATCTGGTTCTTTGATAAATAGCAATAATTCTAAGACATAAAAGACTTGATGGCATAATTTCATTTTACCTTTCAAAAACACTGTCACACCAAGCATTTTACAAGAGAGGAATTTTGATAATTTTTTTTTCCTGTGAACTGAAACCAAAAAAATTAGAAAGAAAATAGGAGGAGAGCAGAGAGGGAGGCAATAGACAAAGAGGGTGGCAGCATCTTATTATTCTGAATACTCTTTGCTGTAAGTTTTAATCTAGAAAGATAATTATTTGATGGGTTTATCCAGTAAATACCAAAATATATAATCAAGACAATAGAATATTTTTTACTGGAGAATCTAAAAAACAGGTACTGGCTGTTAGCAGTATAAAGTCAACTAGTCTGCAACTGGCTCTTGTCATAGCAGGGCTAGCAGAGCCTGACAAGGAAAAATAAGAAACTTACCATTGTGTTAATAATGAGGTTCATGCCAAAATAAAATAATATATATCCTGTGAGAGTAGCAGCTGTGTTATACTATTGAATTCAGTGGCCTACAATGTTCTTAGCAATGAACACAACCAGCTGTCCCTGGCAAGAACAGGCAGCTTGCAGCACCTCAATACAGGCTCAAAATTAATTTATTTTTAATAGTTGCATAATTTTCCATTTGTAAATGGTTTTCAATTTGTTTCAGTATTCTTGTAACAGACATCTGTGGTGGCATCTTGAATATTTTGGGGTTATTTACTGTTGGCTTGCTGCTGATGGTTAGCAGAAGAGACACTTTCAGGTTCTGTTTGAGGAACCTCAGGGCTCTGTTTTAGGCAGTTCAGCCTAACAGAATTAAGCCTGACATGTTTCAAGTCTAGTAATTTGTAAAATAAACATAAAACAATGGTTTAGATTTCTAATACACCTCCTCAACCGTATGAGACTCAAACTTTCCCAGTTGCTTTACACATCTATAAATAAAGACCATAAAAGAAGAGTACAACAGGATAAATCAACATGAATTTGAAGTCTGCTGCAGCACATTAAATGGTGCAGTCTTGCTGAAAGAAAGGGTGACCTGCGGGCTCTTGCAGTTTGAAGCTAATTGTTTTCGTCAGGATGGGAACATCTGGAAGTCCACTGTGGTGTCCCACCAGCAAGGCTTCAGTAACTGAGCTGGCTTGCAGAGAATGAGCCCACTTTGTAGCAACACAGCAGGCTCAGGCACCACCTATTCTGCTCTCCAGACTGTCATGCATAACAACTTCACTGTGCTAAATTGAACTTGAAAGCAACCAAAGGCTATGAGAAGGAGAGGCTATGAGAAAAGCGTGCTGTCAGCACTGGTAAAAGCTGACCTGGAAAGTAGGCTCAGAGACAGGAGAATAAAAGACCAGGACCCATGAACATAGCATATTGTTTCATGTTAAAGTATGATTCCCATACCAGAGAAAACAGCAAATGTGATGTTAATTTATTTAAATAGATTCCACGGCTTAAAAGTTTGCCAGCCGCTCTTTTCCAACTTTCCCAGCACTCTGATTCGTTACTTACAGTGGGAATATAATGATATATGGTCATCATTGTAACAGCTTCTTTGCAGAGACACAATGATGATTAATAGCTAGCAGCAAATTTTCACATGGGCTCTGAGGCACTATAGCATTAAGCAGCCAAACACTCCCAAATCCCCCTTTTCTGTTCCACTGAAAAGTACTCTCCATGTAACTTGCAGATATGAACAAAGCCTATCTTAATTCCAATCAGCTTTTCCTCATTCAAAGAAACTTTCTCTTTTTCATAATTGATTCATGTGCATTTTTCTTTCATCTTTCACTGTGCCTGAGACTCTACTTTTTACTGGGTGGAGAGAGAAAATAATTTCAGTAATAACTGATTTTGCTTTTTGAGCCTCTAAAATATATTGTGAGACCTTCCTCCATTATTTGAGCTAATGCATATTAAAAAGACACATAAAACTGAAAAGGAAGCCTTTCTGTTCAGTGAAAGATTATTAAGCACAAGCACTGAGAGATGCGCTCAGAGAAACCATTCTAGTTGTGTAAGCCAAAGACTGGAGAGCAACAACAATAAGCTCCCTCAATTTATTGTATCAATTTCCATTCCCATGAGAAACTTTTAGTTGCAACTGGAATTAATTCACTTTTCCTTGCAGAATTATTTCAAAGATAAGACTTTGAATGGATATATTTTATCAGATTTATTTAGAAGTACCTAGAAATACAATATTTTTATATTAATGTTTTATTCACTGATGTGAATTTATCATTTTGCCACAAATGTCCTTGCCAGCTGATGGAGAAAAATATTTTTAGGGAAGTTTCAGTGTCCCTTTCAACACTTTCACTGTAGTAAAACCAAACTTGGAGGGAATAACACTTGATTTATTTTAGACTAAGAATAGGGCAGAGCAGCAGGATATGATTTTAGGTTTTTATTAGGATAAACCCTTTTAAAAAGCAAGGGAAAATTGCACCAGTGCAAAAAAAGAGCTGAAATTGATGAAGAACATCCATTTTGCTTACGCAATGGAGGAACTCACAAATTCTATAACTCCATGTATGTACCACATATACTGTTAGACTTTCATATTACTGGTGTTCCATTCATGAACTGATGATTTGATCTGTCCAATCCAGCAAAATATTCCTTGCCCTTTGCATATTAGGTATAATGTAGATGAAAATTGATTTTGAAAGTAACATAATATCTAGGAATAAGTAGTGTTTGCTGAAATTATTTCATACAGCACATGAGATGAAGAAGTAAATACAATAGTCACCAATCTTACCTACATTTTAAGATAACACTGTGGTCAAATTGAGTGTTAATCCAGTGATGCAATTTTGTAGTGACATGAATGGAATGGCAGATTTTCATCAGAATTTTCTCATGATTACTTAGGAAACAACATTGCATAGCAAAATCTCTCAAGAGATTGGGTTTCTACTCAACTTCTTTATGCTACTGCCCTTTGTAAGTATGTTTGCTCCTTCTGTGTGTTTCAAGAGATGTTTTTACCCTTATGTAACTTAGCAGAACTATGGATGATTTAATACACATGACCCAAAACTTTAATCAGACTCATAGGATGTCTGTCAAGTACTACTTATGCTCAGGGAAGTAAAGGTTGCATTACTGACCTAGGATTCTTCTCCTCAATCAGTGTGTGCCACTCCTTCCCCTTAACTGAAAGATACCTGCTTTAAAGAAAAGCATTGCTTTGCTTCCTAGCAGTTCCACTTTTGACTTTTAATTTAAATTACTCAACACTTAACAGAAAGAGTTAAAAATAAAATTCTAGTAGTTATTAGTGACTTGTATTGAATAACACTTGCATTGCTTTAAGTGATAGTGTCATTGGAAACATTCTCGGAAAAGTGGAAATCTAAGCTTGCATATGGACAAGGGAGATCCATTCACTGGTTTCTGGATGCCAGGTTCCTCAGTTGTACTCACAAACTGATTCAGTGTCCCCTTTGGTCCAGTGTTTATTATTTGAAACTCTGAAACTGCTGCCAAAAAAAGTTAATCTTATGTAGTCAGTGAACTCTCTCCATTGTGCATCTGAGAACTTCTGTGTGTTGTTTATTCTGGTAAATACATAGAACACATGCACACTCCTGATGGCCTCAGACAATGGTATCCAAATAACTGGTATGGAGGAGTAAAATCACAGATGTCATACCCTTTTCTGGTCAAGTCAGCACAAGCACATCAAACACCTCAACATGTTCGTGCATGCTAATCTATGTTTTGGAGGACAGCAGAATCCCAGCACACCTAGGGGATCACAGCATTCGTTCTACTGTTTGGTGCTGTGTATAGAATTCCACAGAGGCAAGTTTTAGGTAACTGCAGTGTTAGATGGGAAAACTCCTTTCTCAATCAGTCCCTAATTATTTGTGGTCATACATTACATTAATGTTGTGTTTTAGGAGTTGTCGTTTTGGGGTTTTGTTTGTTTGTTGGCTTGTTTTTGTTGGGTTTTTTGTTGCCTTTTTTTTTCTTTTCTTCTAAAGGAATTTTCCCCCATACATGTTGCTAGGAGACAATAAGGACTACATAGTTAAGAGAGACAAAAGAAGGTGTCACAGCTCAGGGGAGGGCTGCAGCTGGCTACTCTCTCTTTATCTGGGGTTTCTGGTCAACGGCAGAGATTCCGCAAGTTTTGGACTGGGAAAACAGCGTTGGGAGCAGCCCCTCACTGTCTTGAGCTCAGCTTTCAGAGGGGAGAGAGGCTGCGGTCACTGTGGGGAGAATTTGTCACCACTGCAGGGTTCCACCTCCTGCTGCCTTTCTTCTACCGTGAGTGGAGCTCTGCTTTTGTACTGGGACCTTCCTCACATCTACCTCACTAAAACAGAGACTTTTCACCACCTGCTCGGCCGCCTCAGGGGAAAACCCTGGCATCCGGGGCCCGCCTTTCCCTGCCCTGCTGGGAGCTGGGCCGCTGCTGCTCTGCGCCCGCCGCTCCTTCGGCGCTGCTCTGGGGTTTCGCTGCACTGTAGCCCTGCACCCCCGGCCTGCTGAGATGCCCTGCGGGTCCAGCCACAGCTCCGGAGCTCCTGACACCTCTCGTCCTCCACCCCGGGAGTTTTGCTCATTTCTGCCATCTCAGCTTGCTGTTTCCGAGGGTCCTGCTGGGGCACCGAAATCGGCTGCCCCAGGGGTTTGTGGAGCAAAGGCTCTCCTCCGTCCCTTCCCCTCTCAGCCTGTCCGCCATTACCGCGCTCCCTGAGCCCGCCCACAGCGCCCCCTGCAGCCGCGGGGGAATCACTGCACCCGCCCTGCCCGCCGGGAGCCACCAGCGCCCCTGCTGGCGGTGACCGGAACTGCACCCAGGGGAAAGTGCCTGAGGCCGAGAAGGCCTCGCTGGGTTTGTGGTTCTGGTTGTTGTCACTGCCATTGTTGTCGTTTGTTTGCCTTGTTATACACACTAGTAAAGAGCTGTTATTCCTATTCTCTTAACTATGCCTGAAAGCCTCTTAATTTCAAAATTACAGCAATTCGGATGGAAGGGGGTTACATTTTCCATTCCAAGGGAGGCTCCTGCCTTCCTTGACAGGCACCTGTCTTTCAAACCAAGACAATTACATAGCTTGCTAAAAATATTAGATGGAGATGACCCAAGGACACAGTCAAATATTCTTAGACCTTGCAGAAGTCCAATTTAGAATTTCAGGTTTATATATCCAGTGTACTTTATGCCTGTCTTCTGCTGCACAGTGAGTGTCTAAGCCACAGACTTCACCTATCTTCACTCACTTTGAGTTTGGTGGCAGCATATGGGCTTCCCTATTTTCAACAGCCTTTAGTCACTTCTTACAAGATCACAGTATTAGATAACTGCATCACTCTGTTTGTGCATTGAAGATCTCTGACCTGGTGTGCCTACTAAAGTGGTGTAACTCTCCATGTAAGATCACCACATTTATAAGGAAGAAGAAACTCTGTATTGTTCTTCCTATCTTAAATTACATTTTCTCATTCCAGGTATACACAGTTCCACATTTACATGTTAGTCAGTTTTGTATCCAGTTCTTGTTTCCTCTGTGGGCTGACAACCTTGTGTTGACTGAACCTAGATTTCATATACATTCATAAAATTGTACCAAATATGGGGAACAAATGCATTCAATTGTCTTGGGAAATGGCCCTGTGAATACACTGGCATTACATTTTACGTTTAATCACAGCTACAACAGCCTCTCTTCAACAAAGATGCCCAAAAGCTGTAAAGAAATCCTACTTCCATTCAAAGTCCACTCAAGTATCCAGTGCACAGCTTTTTACTTCTAAATCTTAGCTCTGAAAATAATGAAAATTTAAAAAGTCTTGTGAAGGTTGATCTAAAATAAGCCCTGTCTTCATTTTTTCTATTTTTATTTTTATTTCTAATTTTTTTTTTAATTTTTGCCCTGGTTTCTGCGTATTCTGCATAGGTCATCAGTAAGAGCAATAAGTCACGATTAATATCATAGACACAAGTGTCCCATGATATCATATTTCTTGAACTATATTTTTGGATCCTTGCTGACAATTTCTCTTCGCTGCTATGAAGGGAGATGGTGCTTTCTGCCTAGAATATCGCTATTCTTGTCCTCTCTTACTTCCATCTTTAACCTTTTACTTTCTGACTTTCATGGACCACCGATTTTTGTATGTTCCTCCAAAAGAACTTTCTGAGAAAGTAATCTTCTCCCAAGTGTAATCGAACTTATTTCTCCAAACTCTTAAAGCAAACAGTTTTCTGCAAAGAGAAGAAGCAGTTTGTACCCCTTAGGAAATAAGAAAGCTAACGTTGTTCATTAGACTCAGCACATGCTGCCTCTTGGCTGAACATTATGTGGAACAAAGCTGAGTAAAGAATGGAGTATGATGATGTGAGTAAACACCGAGGGGACCTCAGTGCCAGGAAATCTGGGTGTATTGTGCTAGTGGAGGAGAAAGACTCAGAAACGACATGGAGAAACTATGAAGTTTCACAGGTGATGGTAAAAATGAAGATGAAGCAGATGGCTACTGGAGATACCAAAAAGAAATACTAGGATTAAGATACAAAGGCATCCTTCCTTCATCAACTCACAGCAGACAATCTGTTCACATTTACATATTCAAAAGGATTTTTAAAAGTTTTGAGAGGCACTGGAAAATTGGAGCGGATCCATTCTGGGGGGAACAGGATAATCATAGTGCCGGGGAACTTGGCATACAGTGAAAGGTTGAAGGAATTGTGTTTGCTCTGCCAGGGGACGATGAAGTTAAGAAGATCAAAGAATCTTGTATCTAAAAGTTATCTATGGAGTAGAAGCTGTTCTTGCTTCACAGTGATGCATGGTGACAGGACAAGAGGGAAAGAGTACAAACTGCTGCCTGAACAGAAGAAAAACATCACTTAATATCACTAAAATAGTGGAATGGTTTGCTCAGGGAAGTGGTAGAGTCTACTTCATTGAAAATATTAATGTCTTAGTTTGACAAGGCCCTGGATAACTTAATCTAAAGACTAAAAGGTTGGACTGGATGATTTCTATAGGTCTCTTCCAACCTAGACTTCTCTATTATTCTGTGCCTCATACTAGATCTGAGTTTAGCATAGGGTGAAAATCATAGAATAAGGCTAATTTTAAAGGCTATGTTAAAAATTAACATACATTTTGCATTCCAAAACAAAACATATATTTTTAAATTATCTCCTTTTAACAAGGGTAAACTGGCAGTTTTTTAAAAATTGAGGGTGCCGGGCCAATGTGCTCAGTTCTTCAGCCAGCCATTCTCCACTCTCATCTCAAATCTCTCTGCCTTCTAAGTAGCTCTGACAACCTGTCTGTCTCAGATAGCTGTCTGTCAGACAATCAAGAATATGATGTGATCTTAGTTAATGTAAAAGAGTGACTTGGATTAAAGTGTTTATTGCAGAAGCAATCAGAAAATATAATTTTGTAAAAACTGAATTTTAATTATTTTGATTGTATTCCATTCTGGCTGGTGTCACTACAAATCTTTTATTGTGCCTCCCCTTTGATTCTAACTGCTCACACCCCCTTTATTTTGAGTCCTCCAATATCTCCTTTGTTAGTTTTAGTCATCAAGTCAGCTGGCCCTTTCATTTTGCTGCCTCTTATTTCCTTCTCCTTGTACTATCATTTGTCCTGAAATAGTTCATTGGTTCTCACACTTTACTCCAGTGATGTGCTCTCAACCCCATCTCTGCTTGGACCTGATCCTTCTCCGTGATCTTCCACACCAAATCTTTTTTCTCTGTTGATCTCCTCCCCTCATTTGTGCCCTTCCCAAGACTTACAATTCAACCATGTCTCTCAATTCCGCAGCACATCTGCTGTGTACTTCTAACAGTGTAATGTTTATTTAGATTATTGTCTACAGTTACATGGTCTTTTATACTGTGAACTCTCAATGATTTCATCATTAGTTTTTTACCTTCTGTGAGATCACAAATACTATCTTCCATCTCTGAAGTCTCATGTTCCTTTTGCCATGGAATTGAGAAAGCCAAGTGATTTCTCTCTTCTGCATGTTTTTTTCAAATCTAATGTTTGTTATATCTGTAGAATAACTGTGCTTCTGTTTCAAAGGCTGATTTTACAGTCCTTTCTGCCTTTTCTGCAACTTCATGTCTTTCTGCTGTTGACTCCACTTGAGGATTCAAGAAGTTTCTAGAATCATGGAATCATAGAAAGATTTGAATTGAAAGGGATCTTAAAGAGCATCTAGTTATAACACCCCCCTTGCCACAGGGGGTTCTCTTCTCCTTTTCTGTCATGCCCAGTCATGTTCTTCCCTATTGC
The DNA here is from genome assembly GCA_037834095.1 of Argya squamiceps. Taxonomy (NCBI): domain Eukaryota; kingdom Metazoa; phylum Chordata; class Aves; order Passeriformes; family Leiothrichidae; genus Argya; species Argya squamiceps. The sequence goes on from JBBMKD010085329.1 coordinate 16,724, forward strand.
TATGCTTTTGTTTTCTTTACTAAAATCTTTGCTTTACTAAAACCTTTGCTCTTATCCTTGCCATCTTCAGGCCGATGATATGCTCCCAATGGAGAAGAGGCTAAGCAGCAGTCATTGGACAAGATGAATGGAGCTTCTGGAGGACTGTCTTGGCTGTTCATAACATGCTCTGATGCTGCTGTCCAGGCCAGGATTCTTACCTTGGTACAGAGCACTTCAACATCTAACCACCTCAACTCTCTCAGGGATGAACTCCTCTGTTTACTTAAGAAAAATTGAAGAGGAAGACAGCCAAATCCTAATGGTCTGTCTCTCCCTGTCCTGGAGTAGACTTTAGGTCACCAATCCTTTTTCGTAATTCATTGAGTAGTGCTGTTTTACCACCTGCACAGTGATTCTTTCAAAACCACGCTTTTGAATGACACTTCCTATTTCAAATTTGCATCAAACAAAACAATTGGGCGTGATCTCCACAACTGCAGCAATTGCAAATTTAGAATAAAATATGAGGCAGCCTGGTACGGCCTCAGGTACAAATTGTCTGGGGACTGTAATAGTTTTGGTATGACTTAGATCATCAGCCTGAAGATGATCTCAGTGACTCTATCTGTTTCATGGAAACTCCTGCATTAAGTAAAGATCAAGGGACTACTTACATATTTTGCTCTGCCTTACATTTTTGGTCACGATTCCTCCCTAACCCACCACTCCTACAATAAAAAATAACAAATGATGATGTAGCACACTGTGTTGGTTTTGCATAGCTTGATCTTTTGGTGGGGAGTGAAGAAACCAGCCACTGAAGCCATTTTTTCTGTGGGAAGCTGCTAGAAGCTTCCTCTGCGCCTGGCAAAGTCAATCGTGGGCTGCTCTGAAAATGAACATGCTGCGAAGCCAAATACAATATTTGGTAATGCCTTTGTGACAACATATTTAAGGAGGGAAAAAACACGTGCAATTCATCCTTCTTCCTCTCCTCCCAGGCGTGGCAAGGCAGCCACCGGGGCCATGCCAATGGGGACCATCCTGGCACCACAAGTGGCCACGCAGCTGGGTCCATGTGGCTGGGACCAGCACTGGAAGCACCCATGCAGCTGGGGCTATCTCAGCCCACATGGCCCACAGCTATCTCAGCACAGCCCACAGAGAACTTGTGCTTGCTTGGCCTCTTTTAACTTGCCGTGCTGAGGGCAGAAGGGCAGGGGAAGCAGCAGCAGCCTCTCCTTTTCGGTGCCCCGTGTGAAGAGAGGCCCTGAATGGAGCCGGCGCTGCGGCAGCCGGGAGGGACCGCACGGCCAACAGCGAGGGACATGGAGAGCCATTCCCTGGTGCAGAGCCCGCACAGGATCAACCTTTCAGAATGCTAAACCCTGTAAGAACTTTTCAATTGATAGAACTTGAGAAGAAACAAACCTACAGACACAAATTCTCTCCTGAGTCAGAGAAAAGGGAAAGGTGAAGACATGTGAGGGAACAACATGGTGGCACCAAGGTCGGTGGAAGGAGGGAGGGGCAGGAGGTGCTCCAGGCTTCGGAGCTGAGATTCTTCTACAAGCCATGATGAGGACTATAATCCAACAAACAAACAGTTTCCCTGTAATTCATGAAGTGCATGGGGAGATGCAGAGGTTCACTCACAGCCCGTAAGAGAAGGTGTTCGTGCTGGAGCACATGGATGCTGAAAAGCTGTATTCCAGTGGGAAACTCGGAAAAAGAGAGAGAAGATAGAGATAGAGAAGCCTTGCTTCCAAACCAGAACAACTCATCCTTAAAAAACTATACCCCATGAACTAAAATGACCCACGCCATGTAGTTCGAGAAGACTATTTTTTCTGTGGGAGGGACTCAAGTTACAGCAGGTTGGGCAGGACTGCTCCTTCTGAAAATTAGAACCACTTTGGAGAAGTCCACAAAGAGCCATCTCCCATAGGAAGGACCCCGTGATAGAACAGAAGAGACTCCTCTCTTTAAGCGAACTGAAGAAGGATTTTTAGAAGTCACAAACTGACTAAAAACCCCATGTTTTGTTTCTCTGCACTGTTGGTGGTAAGGAAGGAGGGAAGGTGGGAAGAGGGGTAAGATTCTTACATCAGTCTACTCCAGCAGGTGCTGAGGACAGAAAATATCTCTGCTAAAATTCATAGATCCAGTTCAGGAATGGCCTGGGAATTAAGTCTTCTTCACGCAAGGAAGAGGAGAAAGAACAGAGAGATGGTGGGTTGTTCGGCATCTTCTCTTTGAGAAAGGAAGAAGAAATTGTGAAACTTAAAATAAAAAGTCGGTGAAAAAAATGATTGTATTTATCCAGCCTGCTGAGGATGACAGTATTACTTCAGAAGCCAAGTTGGAGAGGAGTCGTCCCTGACTCACAAGGCTTCAGTGATCTGGCCATGAAGCATTACAAATTATCTCACCTGGAAAAATGATTAAAGAAACTTAGGCTTCAAATGTCAACTACATATCAAATACAAAATATAAATAAACATTTTACTGAGGAAAAGAAGGAGTATATAAGTGCTCGGGATGTTGTACAGGCTCTCTATGCAATAGAAAATCTAAAGCTATGAGAATAGCCTTGCCTCAAGGAGGAATTTAATTTAGGGACTGGAGATCCATGGAAACATATTTTCTCACAGTCATGTAACTTTTTCTTTGCTTACTTAGAACTGACAGCATGTTAATTGACCTACAATACATGAAAAAGAATCCTTTCTATTAACTGTATTTCTGTTATTACTGTAATAAAATTACAGCATACTCTCATGGAAAACAGCACAAAAATAGGAATAAATGTGGTATGAGAGAAAATTAGTGTTTGCATCTCTCTTGTGGAAATTACAGTGTAAGTGCCTTTTAAGATAGTCTAAAATGAAAACTTGTGTGTGTCCAGTTATATTAAAAGAATCAGGTGAACTTCAAATTCTCTTTTTCTGAAAAGCTAAGGTGCACTCCTTTTTGATCCAGCCTAAACTGGCTCAAACTAAGAGGGAAATAAGGGAAGAAATGTGTAACAGCTTCTATGTTAGACTGATCTTTATCATTTGCCCCAGTGAACCAGGTATGAACCTGAAGTACTCAGAAAGTCATGATAGGGAGACAAAAACAAACTGTAGAAAACAGAGTAGAAAGCTTTTAAGGATCACAAGTAAAACTTGTTTGAATTTGTTAAGTGCTAGTTCATGGATGCAACACATGCAGCAATTTAAACTGTGATGGGATTTGACAGAGGGTTATGAAAGTGAAATATTTCCTGCAGTTTCTGTGCTCATGTTGTGTGCATTTTCTGCTTTTTAATTGAAAAATAAATCTTGAATTCATGCCTGATCATCTTAGCTTTTTAATGTGAAAAATTTTGCTCTGATCCAGAGATGTGAGTTGCTTGTCTTTAGGCAACTCCAGGAAAAAAATTCTGTGAAACACTGGGAATAATATAAAAATGTAGTATCACTGTTAAACTATCAAAAAGAAATCAAACTTTCAATATGTACCTAATAATACTACAATCTACAAAGGTGCTATAATGTATCATGTCCAAGACATGCTACAAACCCAGTAGTATTTCTGAACAAAGAATCTTTGAAAAGACAGCCTTTCATCAGAAATCCTGGTAAACTTATACCAGTGGACGCATTAAAATTGTAACAGATGCTACTCTTAAATCTCATTAAATTGCCTATATTTTGGTATTTCCTCTATGAGTTCATATTTCCCCATGAAAATATAGCAAAATCAAAACCGAAGAAAACTTAGTATCTCTTTTATGCTTTAAATAATGTTCAATTTGCAAGTACTCTTTGAGCCATGTAGAACAGGGTATTTTTAACATTTCTTTCACCAAGTAATTGCTAAAACAAAAAGAAAGCAAATGAGGTATCACCTACACAGTAAACAACACAATTTGTTGCAAGGTAATCTATACATGCCAGGGTATACAGTGAGGTCTCTTTTAATATATTTGCTTCTGGGTAAAATTTTTAGTTGCAAAATTTAAAACTCTGTATACTTTTTTGCTGAATTATTAAACTTTTAAAAATAAACTGTTTATTCCACTGTATGATTATTCCACTGCAACTTTTTTCCTTGATATAATGGAATTTCTCTATTATGAGAAATATACAGAAACCACAGTTTCCCTTTCTATTCAAAAAGATTTTAATCTGAAATTCATCTGAATGGGTTAATCTTTGTTATTTTTATAATCTTATAAATTATTTATATTTTATAATATATATATTATATATATATAATTTTATAATCTTAAAAATTGTTTATATTTTCTTCTTCTTGTCATAGTTCATATGAACTTATTTTAGAGGTATTATGAATGATCATGCACATGAAAAAACAACTTATTTTCTTAACTTTTTGGTCAGAAAGCATTTTCAGATGATTGAGATTGAGTAAAATTTTCTGTTTTACTGGAAAATAATTACTATTCTGTCAAAAATAAAAGTGGCATTTAAGAGGAAAGATTTCTCTTTAGCTACTTAAAAGCCTTTTCAGGAGGATAGCTTTGTTAATTACATGAAACATTTTTCTTTTTGTGTTTTTTTTGCTTCCTCTTCTTCTCCTCAGTTTGTGTATAGTTTTTTTTTTTCCAAATATTTACTGCTCTTTAGATTTTTGTAAAGGGAAAGGGGGGGAAGGTGATTGGACCATGTCTGTGTTGAGAACTAGCTACAATACACTATTGTTAAGAAAGTAACCAGATGCTTAACTAAAATATTTGATACTCTGTGTTACAATGAAAAACTCTTTTTAAATCACAGATAAAGCAAAGTCAGAGGAAAGGCATGCTCTTGAATTATGTAGTGAGGAAGTAATCTGAGTGCATTTTTGAGATATCTAACTACCACAAAGGAATTAGGCTAAAACTGGAGCTAGTTTCAGGTTTAGTATTTTTCATTGGAAGTTGGACCTTCTGAAATCCAATGCAAGGTGGAACTCACAAATGGGGATTATGTTTTGTGAGGATGTGGTAGGCTGACCCTGGCTGGATGCCAGATATCCACCAAAGCCACTTTACCACTCCCCTCTGCAACTGGACAGAAGAGAGGAAATACACTGATGTGTTCATGACTTGAGCTAAGGACAGGGAGAGACTCACACACAGATTATTGTCATGGGCTTGACTTGGATATTAACTGAATTTATTACCAATCAAAATCAGAACAGGAAATGACAAGTAAAACAAGTCTTAAAACCACCTTCCCTCCAGCCCTTTCATCCTTGTCGGGCTCACTCCTTCCCCCCCAGCGACACAGGGAGACAGGAATGGGGGTTATGTTCAGTTCATCATAGGTTGTTCCTGCCACTGGTCAGGGAGAGAAGTCATTTCCCTGCACCAGCATGGGGTCCTTTCCACAGGAGATCTTAATGAACTTCTCCAGTGTGAGTCTTTCCCATGGGCTACAGTTCTTTATGAACTGCTTCAGTGTGGGTCCCTTCCCACAGTGTGCAGCCCTGCAGGCACAGCCTGCTCCAGTGTGTGTTACCCATGTGATCATGAGCCCTACCAGGAAACCTGCTCCAGTGTGAGATCCTCTCTCCACAGGTCTACAGGTCCCTGCCAGGAATCTGCTCCAGCACAGGCCTCTCAAAGGCTCACAGCCTCCTCTCACACCTCCACCTGCTCCAGTGTGGAGCTCCTCCACAGGCTGCGGGTGCATCTCTGCATACCCATGGACCTCCATGAGCTGCAGGGGCAGCCCATGGATCATCATGGACTGGACAGTGGCCTGCAGAGGAATCCCAGCTCCAGTGCCTGGAGCTCCTCTTCCCCCTCATTCTTCACTGATCTCAGTGTCTCCAGACATATTCCTCCTCTCACATATTCTCATTCTGCTCTTATCTGAGCATATTTATAACTGCATAATATTTTTTTTTCTCTTCTTAAAATATGTTATCACAGAGACATTACTACCATTTCTGATTGGCTTGGCCTTGGCCTTGGCCAGCAGTGGGTCTATCCTAGAGCTGTCTGGCATTGACTCCATTAGATGTGAATCTTCCAACAAGTTCTCACAGGAACTATCTCTGTAGCCTTCTCTGCTACCAAAACGTGGCCATGCAAACCCAGTACAACTGGTCAGTTCAGTCCTAAGCCCTTATTTATCCCTTTACCCTCCATTACTTTGTACAGTATTACTGTAGTCAACAAGCAGAATTTTATGAAGACCTAAACAATGTTTACATAGGCATGTACAAATCGCCTTTATGGCACTAAGTCTGAATTATATTAGTCGAGATGGAGTTAGAGTAGTTGTTATTTGTTGTATTGTAGGACAAAATCTGAAGGTAATAATACTAATGGTTTAGCAACACTTGTGTTCACATGCTACTCTCAAGGTATAATGGTTGTTTTGTTGGTATTTTTGCTTTTATTCCTTTCTGTTAGGGAGTGTCATAAGCATGGTTAAACCAAGGTGTTTTTCTTCCACATTTTTCCAAGCAAAATATGGTCACTTGTTATTTTAATTGTGCTCCATGGCAATGATTAAATTCCAAATATGCATTCTATATGTATTTTACATGCTGTAACTATGTTAGTCAGTTATGTTTGTTATGCACCTATAATATATATATATATATTAATCCATCTCCTCTTCAAGCTGCCTTAAACTGTTTGGTAATGAACCCAATCCCACTAGAACCAACAAAAATATTTTCATTTGATTTCATCAAGTTTCCAGTCTGATCTCTAGCCAATCTGTCTAGGGCATCATAAACACCATGTTTTCTTTCACAACCAATGCATTAAGGTTTTTTGTTTTCTTTTTATTTTCCTTTCTTGTCAGCTTTAAATCTTTGCTCTTCTGATTGCATGAGCTCCACAGGTTGTCCAGCAGTGCAGCAGAATGAGTGGACTCTTTTGACTACACAGTCAATCTCAACCTTCACTAAAAAATCTACCATCAGCAGAGAAAAGCATTTATAAAAGCATTTATTCTTATGCAATACCCAGGCAGAATGCTGTGTGGGGGCAGGAGATACTAATTTCCTAGCAGGCGGAAATGCTTCTGGACATGAAAGCCTGAGAAGTGTCTGGTTGCCTACCCAAGATTGTCCATATCTCTGAAGTTTCTGAAAATCTCCTGAAGATCTCTGAGAACAACATGGATGTGGTCAGTCCACACTACAGGAGAAAGTGGTAGGAGAAAGGAGCAGCAAATGTCAGCCCCCTCTTCTTGCTTTTGCTGATCCCCATGTCCTGAAAAGCCAGGATGTCCTCTTCTTCTGTGATGAAGGATATAGTCCTTGAGGATTATCAGTACTGTTACTGAGGAGACAAAAATCACCAGCCTCCTTACCTTCTCTGTAGAGCAATTTCAGCTCTCTAATGAGCTATGCCATGGCTATCTGGTCTTATTTTTTCTGGTGCCATCATAGGGTGATGAAGTTCAGTTTTTCCCCAGTGATTAAGAAAACCAGATGTAATTTTGTGTCATGGAGACTGCTCATGTTCAGTCCTAGTTAGTTCTCCTTACCTACAGCACAACCTTGGCAAGCCTCCTGAAACTCTGTGGGTGAGCCCAGGCCAACAGGCAAAGCAGGCCCAGTCCTTCACATTTAATTCTTAAGAGTCAGTACCATCCTCTCCCTGGAGGATATGAAGATATCTCTGTCTTCTGCTGGTTCCTCCATGGCAATATGTGCATAAAAGTGGTTTAAAACAAGTAAACTCAGTTTGAAATGTTGGGGTTTCCCACTCCTTTCAGAATGATAACTTCAGGGATTTTTTTGTGTATTTAGAAGTTTTTTGTTTGCTGCCTTTTTTTGTTTGTTTGTGATGTGACCTTTCCTATTTTTGGCTGTGCCCTGGATGTGGGAGGTGCTTCAAAGCAATGACACACTTAAAACTGGGTCATCTTTCTCCACTAACTGGAGAAGTTTTTATTGAACATCTACAGCAGATTCTTCAAATCCTCTTGTAGTCTCTGGGAAACTCTGGAATGGAGAAAACATGCAAATAATGCTGGTGGATACTTTGAAATTCAGGAATTGGTTCCCTCTTAATTCTTTGTTATCAGATCTTATTTTAAAGATTAATTTAGAATTTAAAATGTATTTTAATTTATTTCCTATCTAGAGTTCAAGTTATTAGACTGTATCTGTATCACATTATCCAGCTTTTCCTTGCAGATATAAAGACTAGAAACCCAATATTTTTTACATAAAAGCAGCGTTGTCTTTTCTGGTAATTTCTAAAGTTCTTATTTTCATAAAATTGGTTTCCAGAATTGCACTCTTTTCTATAGCACCTGAAATATTGTCCAAAGCCAGCCAGATCATGAGAGTCAGACAAACAACAAACTAGATTCTAGTTAAAGCTAATCTATATGAATATGTTCAATAAGGATAGATTACACATTGTAATCTTCAGCTAAATCACAAATCAATTGGTACACAGAGATCACCTTGCATTCCCTGGCCATGTACAGACCAGGGGATAAATCCTACTCCCATGGGATAATTGCATTTATGGTAGTGTCAGGTTACTGGAAACAGTTGACATCCGTTGGCCACCTGAAGAAAACAATAAGGGCCATTTAGCTCCAGATGCAGTCCAAAAGTCTGGGGAATGCATGTTGTCCCCATCCCCAGCACATCTACATCTCTCCTATCAATTCAGGAATCAGTGTTTCCTTTCCTATTGAGGTCATGGAGCAGTGATATCACTGCCCAGGTAAGTAAACAAATCTCTGAAATTTAATACCCCTCAGCAAGATGAGGGGTATTTTGACCAGAGAATAAAGTGAAGTACGAAACACAAAATCTGGAATAATTACAAATCTTTTTGGAAGGAAAGAGTTATCTTTTTGCCCCACAAATGTATAACATATATTTTTAATTCCTTTGTCCAATACCACCTAAAAGGAGTAGTGTATCCCCACAAAATGCCAGGCACCAGAAAAACTTTTCTGGAGAAACATAGTTTTTCAGGGGCAGGTCCTTTGTTAGAGTTGCGATGCATTACTTTTCTTTGGACATAGATATACAAAATAGCAGAGATGGCAACATAATTTTCTATATTAATTTAATATCATATGTACGCCAGCTGGATGAAGAAAGGATTAAAAGGCAAATGAAATGCAACTGCAAAGAAGGTTAGCAAATCAAATCTAACCCATTGACTGTGTAATAGAAGCGTTCAGCCTGGGTAGACTCAGAAGCTCCATTTCTAGATTGCCTGTGGTAGAAAAATGTGATTTTTTTCAGAAAGATAAAATCTAGGTTTTCTATATCAAAGGTGTGCTGTCAGCAGAAGCAAATAATCACTCAATTTTTTCAGATAATTCCTTCTTTCACTTAACCCTGACAATTGCATAATGAACAGCAGAATTGAGATTTCCAAAGAAAAGGAAGATTCAATTTCAAAATGATTTTTTAAAAGACAACAATGCAGCTTTATAGATACATGAAGAACTACAATTATGTGGTTTTCTGAAGCTGAAGAAATAAGATTAAAAATACACACAGACTTTCTGTGGAACTTACTAATCCCTTTTTTGCTTGTTTATCCTGATTCCTTTTTCATGGAAAGGGGTCATAACAAGGATGACAGTGCTGAAAGTCTCCTCTTTATTTTTATTCTGCAAGGATTCAGTGTGATATCATTGCACTGTATGTACTATTCTCTGTTCTCAAGGGGTGAACACTCTACATAGTGGGGACAAAACATGCCATGGAGCTGTTGCTAGAAAGGATTTTCTCCATCTACCTTTCTGGTCCCTCCACAGATCCTGAATGTTTTGATCTCAGCTCCAGATGTATTACATTGAATGCCGTTACACTGGAACTAAACAAAATTGGGAAATTATTTTTCCGTCCAGAATTTGCAGAGTTGAAATTCTATAGCTGAGAAAATATACACTCTGTATATATAAGAAAAATAAGAGCACATCAAGATAAATAGAGCAAAATGACATTATTTTCCTTCTTCCTTTCCTCTCCCTCCCTCTACAGCACTCCAGTGTCTGGGAGCAATTTGGGTCAGAAAATTATAGACAGATGAACAATGACCTCCATAAATGTTTTAATATCTTTAGTTATGGTGTGGTGCTCAGAGATTACATTGTACTAACCATTATACTAACCATTATATTAACCATTATACTAACCACGGGTTTTTGCAGCTTATTGTACATTGACTCTTGCTTGTAAGCATGAAGCCTTTCTGCCAGTGGAGAGCAAATGAAGCTATGTGGGATGCTTTAGCTTAGATGAGGCTAGATTCAAACCACCCTGATGGGACAATTTGGCTCATTAAATTTACATCATACTGCAGTCTGCTAAAGACTCCACTTGTCAGCAGTGAGAAAAATGAGTATTTCAAAATATTTACCTTTTCGCCTTCCATTGCCACCCATGAACAAGAACAAAGAAATGGATCTAAATACAGGAATAAAAAAATTCAGGTATGAGTTCCATGCATCATAAGATGAAGCTTAGGAGAACACTTGGGGGAAAAAAGTTCTGGTTTTCTTCCTCGAAATTACTTTTTACAAAATAAAATTACATACTCACATTACACTGGATGTATTTCCTATACAGAATTATCACAACACCACTATAAAAGGAGTGAGGTTCTGTAATAGTTTTAATGAAATTCTAACTTTGTTGCTTAATTAAGGCCTTTTTCATGTCAACAGTATTAATTGCACATTGCAATGTCTGCTTCCTCCCAGGAGGAGACCCTCAGTTACACGATACTTAACTTGGAAATACCATGATTTTTGGCTGAGAGGAGAGCAACTTGATAATGGGACAGAAGAGATGTGTTTGGCAAAAGCTTTTCATAATATACAGCAAATACTGAGAGGTCTTGTGCAAAAATGTTACCTGCATTGAGTAAATACAAATAAATGAGGACTTTGCTGAGGAGTGACCTGGCAGGTATGCCTGCTGTTGCAAGATAGACCTTGCACAGTCCCAAGTTTCATTTATTTGAGGATGATCTGTAGCAGTCCCCTCCTAGGTCACGTGTACTCCAACAACAGCAACAGCTTATAAGTAAAAGATAAAATTGCAAATCAAGTAGGGAGGTCGTTTTTCTTTTTTAAAAAAAACAGCATCACGGAAACACAGTAAAGGACATTACAAGAATAATCAATGAGCTAAATGAGGCACACACAAAAATATAGTTTCACATATAATGAGTAAAAAAAAAATACTGAGCTTCCCATATGAACATCCTACATACACATTTTTATTAGCTCATCTTCAATAACAAAACTCTAGTAACTGGTTAAAAGCAACCTATTATTATTTCTAGTAAGAGCATTTGCCAAGCAAGTGCTGATAGCCAGTCTCAGTCTTAGCTAAGTTGGGCTACCATTCTTCCAGCAGCTGCATTGCAAGTGCAAACAGAAAATGAAACTTATTGTTTTGAGTCTTACCAAACAGTTCCCTTGGAGACAACATTTTCCTGGTGGATTACAGCAGCTGCATACCACCAGACTTTCCAGTCCAGCACCAAGCTTGAGATGACTAGAGTACAAAAAAAGCACTAGGGTTTGTGAGAGGGATTCAGAGCGGGTGCCAAATCAACCTAATCTTTTTGGCAGACTAGGTCCACCCACCCCGTAGGGTCAGGCTCCAGATCCTTGCTGAGATCTGTATCTCAGGTAGGTACTATGTGTCCTGGTTGTTGTGGTCATCTGAATTTTGGATTTAAATCTACTAAATAAAAAAAGAGAGAGACAGAAATCTTGGGATACCCTGCTGGTAGATTCTAGAGAAAAGGCCTCATACAGCAGGAGGTTCAGACACACCTACCATGACAGTATTTTGAATCTGCAGTCAATGAAAAGAGTTAAATATCTATAAGGTTCATTTAAAGCATCCAAACTAATTGTCTAAAGCCAAACAGTGTAAATACTCTTTAGAAGAAATTAAGGGAAGTGACTTAAAATTGTTTATATTTTCACTAGGAAAGACCAAGCTAATCATCTTGCCAGTAAGTTATAAACATTACACAGATGGTTTTACATTCTAGCAAAATACTGAGAAGGACAATTTAGGACAGGAAAAAGCAATATTAAAAGTCTAGAATCATTAGTTTGCCCCTTTCATGTCTGGCTTTCAGGAACATAATGCTCTGGGTTTTTTATGTTTTTTAATTTGAAAGTATGTCAGAGATCTTCCCTTACAAAATTAAAGAAGAATACAAGTAATCTAACAGAGCTTACCTATCATTCAGGTAGCATCTTTAGATGGTACAGGGCAGTGGGGGAGATGTTAACAGTGGTCACATTTCAAGGAGAATGATTTCTCCTGGGAAGACCCAGAGGTTCAGTGTTTCTCATTTCCCACTCTAACAACCTATCTTTCATATTTTTTCTTGTCACACATGGAATTACTATGTCTGAAGTTAGCTGAAAACTTTGGTTCTTTTTTTATGAGGTGCAGTTTATAAAATCTGCATGCAGCTGAAAGAGTCTCTAAGGCCATCCAACACCATATCTCTTTCTTGTATTTTTCCTTTTTTGTACTTAGCAATGAGTGGAAACTTTTACTTCCAAGGTAAGTTTCTTGATACTGTGCCTGTTTTTCAAGCCTGGCTAGCCACGGCACCAGTCTCACTCCAGTGGGATCTTGTTGCTCAGCAGCATCAGCGTGGCAATGGCAGGAGGGTGAAAGGAGGGACCCCGGGGTTGCTGGGCCACAACGAGTTTATTGGAACTCCTGCTGGAGCCCTCACCTCGGGTGTCAGCCTCTCCAGAGACCATGACAAACCCCAAGGGGGACCTTTTAAAGGGAGGCGTAACACAGGGGTGGGATTCAACCAAGGACCAATAACATTTAACAGGGAGGTGGCTGATAGCATAAACAAACATATAAAACAACCATACAATGAACATTAGAAGGTGACAATCAGGACCCTGCCCAATCACTCAACACCTCTCCTAGAATTTTCCAGAAGCAGGGAGAGACCCCCAAAGTGATGGACAGGAACAAGAGATTACTTGCCAGGTGCTGGGCAGATAACTGTCTCTGGGGGGGAAACTTAGGGAGAACACAGAAGCAATCATAGAACTGTCACTGGGGAGAAAACAGGGGTAAACCAAAAGTGGGTAACAGAAAGGGTACAAGGAACAAACCATTTTACAAAAGAACATTAACTTATGAATTAAACTTAAATTGAAAAATGCACTCCCACAGTTTCTCATGTTTTTTAATTAACATGTTTATTAATTAACACGCAGAACCTGCACTTTTTTGAAAGAAGAATAATAAAGGCCTAAAGGCTGAAGTCCATTACCTGTCTCTTGGTACACTTTTCTCTCAGTTTATTTCCTTTTAATTCAGACCTTACTTTTAACTAAAGTATTGTTGCTGAGGACAGAGTTTTGCTACATGAACACAGATCACTTTGCTTGGTTTTCATATACATTAGTAAATTATGGGAGATCAAATAGCTCGCAGAGATGGCTCAGGATGCCTCAATCACTCTTTCAGATTCAATACCACATATTAAACTATTGCTTTTAAAAGGAAGTCCCAACAGCCAACAAATGTTTCCTTGAATGTTGAGAGATAGAAAGATTTAGAATAGAGGATGGCTACTGTATTTGCAAATAAAGTGCACATTTGTTTATTTTCAATAAGGGGCTAATTACAATGAAGTAGGAATTTGAAAACATGGACTGAAAGCTCCAAACTATGGACAGTGTGAAATTGCATTTGAATAGATAACATCAAGTCACTGGCAGAAAAAAAAGTTAAGAAAAATGGAAGGTGTTAATTCCATCTTAAATAATAAATTGAAAAATTTGAATTTTTGGCATTCCATATTGTTATGTATTAGCTACTTGAAGTTTTAACTAAAATGTAATGATTTTTAAATATTTTCTTGCACGTCCTACTTTATTTAATTGTTTCCTAACAGTTAGAGCTGATTCCTGACCAGCTCCAGAAAAAAAAAATATTATCCTTGTCATTCCTATCACTAGTTACTGCTTTTGCTGTAAGCATTCTGTTAATGCTTACGTCTTAATAAAATTAAAAGTTTCAGTACAAGTTTAAGAATCCATTTGTAACTGTTCTTCTTTTAACACCAGCTGGGAATCCAAACTCCAAATAAGCCACTCTCTTTCCCTGTCCCTTTCAGTAAGGGAGGGGCAACAAGGAAGAGTCTCTGGGTTTGAAATAAAAAATTACTAAAAGCAGAAAGCAATAGGATAAGACACACATGGTAACAACATCAGTAATGATAGCAAAATTCTAAAAAAGAGGTGTTTTTACTCAAAAAAGGATATTCACCACTGGGAAAAAAAAAGAATCCAAGCTGGTGAACACTTCCCATAAATTGCACCCCATGGTCTCCATACAAAAGCAACACAGCAAGCGGACCTGACATTGACCTGACATTGACCTGCCCAGCCCAAAAGCAATGGAAGGCAGGGACAAACAAAGCTAGGTGATCTGAATAGGGATGGTGCAGCCTTTCCAGTGGGTGGCAGAGGGGCCACTTTGGCAGGGTTAGAGGTGACAGTCCCTCCACTGGAAGAAGCCAGGCAAGACAGCGACCTTGAGGTTCCAACACACCAGCTTTTCCTGATGAAACCACGTGCCCCGTGGTGCCCAGAATAAAAAACCTGGTCACACCCACACCATGCCAAGTGACAAATAGAAAACCTGACTGTGAAAAATATGTGTCTTTACAACTTGTCATGGGCCACAAAAATGCCTCAGCAGCATACAACGGTTCTGCTAAAAAAATTTAAAAAATCATTCCCTGTATCCAAAGGTTAAACATCCTATAATAAATAGCCCTACTTCAGATCTCAGTGTTAGGGACAGAAGAAAGGTATAATCCTTATAAGTTTATTGCTGCCAAAGAATCTGGCAGATTTTGACCTGATTACATTTGGTGTAAATAAAAGGAAGAAAAGTTCAAGTACAAATACAACATGTTTTCAAATTGGAAGTCTGATGGGTAGACAAAAATGCAAAGATATGTTGGAGAGTGATGTTTAGAATTAAAGGTGTGAATGAAAGTTAAGTGGTCTATATTTGCATAAAGTCTGTAAGACGGCAAAATTCTGATCACACAAGAAGAGCAGGGAACAGTATTTTTGGATGCTAAGCAGAAAAGTGCTTACATCATACAAAAAAATAAAGATATATCGAAGTAGGTTAACAAGCAAAATTAATTGGAAAAATATGAAAGAGAATTTTTGTGTAGGTCACTGAAAAGTTTAAGATATCAAAAAGAGATTTCTGATTTCTTGACAGAAATAAACAGGTAAAAGGGCTTTTAAAAGACTGACATAGATTGATAATTTTTGTTAAAAGTACACTGGGAATGAAACATACCCTACAAAAACTGGAATTCTATTAGCAAAGAGTTGTGGTAAGCCTATTAGTAGACATCTCAGAAACGGCCAAAATAATTTCTGTTCTCCATTTGGAAACAGTAAGGACATTTTTATTACATAGGAATATTCTTTAATGAGGTTAATGGGTACTTTCCAGTCAATTAATAGACATTAAACAACATCTGTCAGTAGGCCTGAATAACTTTAACCTATAAAAGAGTTAGCAGGTGAGAGCACTCTACCACTGATGTTAACGTTTAATAAACTTTGGTATATCAAGGAAATGCCAGAGGACTGAGAATATTGCTGGGCCAGTATTCAGAAAGGGCAAGGGGTTCTACTCAGGTAACTTGAGCCAGTGAGGGAAATAGTTGCTTTGGGAACCAGTCAATAGGGAATTAAAGAATAGCTCACAGGTGATCAGGGAAATTGATTTTTTCAAGCAGAGCTAACTTCTGAAAAAAATACTACTATTAAACAGTTCTCACTTCCAGTTACAACCCCCATTGAATAAATGATAAATGATTAGTGGGTGGTTGTGAATAAAAGGAATATGAAAATAAGGATTTTCTGCTAGGACGTGAAGGGAAAAAGAAGTGTGCTTGTCAACATTTTCATCAACTAAATTCAGCTCAGAAATTGCTGGTGACATAATAAACACTGATGAGGAATCAAACAAAACATTCTGCTTCACTTAATATGAGGGATCAATTCTGATGTTTAATACTGATAAAACTTGCACTGTCTGCAAATGATGGGACCAGACCCTAGCCAGTAGTAACTGAGCAAAATATCTCAGTGCCATAAACTCCAGCATTTCTGTGGTGCTATCTCTGCAGCTATAGCATCATAGAGGGTTAAACCATGTCAATATAGTTTAGTTGTGGGGTACTTTTAAACAAGAAGTTGCAAAGTCAGAACTGGAATAGATAAGAGCTCTCAAAAATATTTTTATATAGAAAATAATGCTTTAAAGTGAAATGCTTAAAGAATCTACCTGTTTGGTTTATCAAGGGACAAATTGAGCAGGGGCTTCACTAGAGTGTGTAACTATGACCTTGCAAAAAACAGGCTGGATGCTCTTTAATCCAACAGAAAAAGGCATAGGATGGGCCAGGAGCTGCAAAATGAAGTCAAACAGATTAAAATGAGAAATTAGACACCATCTGTTTCCAGGGAGGCTGATGAATCCGACAAATTACCAAGGTAGCCTGTAGGATCTCCATCCCTGAGATGAAGACCAGGTGACTTTTGGAAGATGTGTTTCAACTAAACACAAATGAGAGTTTAGTCAAAGAGTGGGGTCCTTGAGCTCAGCATGGGAGAGAACAGATGAAATGTAGTGGTCTGTGATACTCAGAAGGTCACAGTGGTCCCAGATTTAAGCTTTGGGAATTTATGAGTCAATAAATGTAAACATACTTGTCATCTCAGTTGCAGTTGCAATTAAGGCAGTAATATACTTTTTTTTTTAATTTTATGTTGTCTGAAATTTGAGGGAGAGGCACAGCCTAGGAAAGTAGTTTATCCAATGGGGAAGAGATACAAAATTTTGGGCCATAAAAATTATCTATATATTCCTCTAAAGTCTTCCATGGCTTCTGCTTCAGGACTGGGGTGAGTTTAGGAGCCAGTTGATCTGAAGTATTTTTGTCACATATGATTCCCTGATATCTTATAGTGTGGTGTTACTCCCACAGACCCTGGAAGAGGACTTCACCAGCACTTCAGCCCCTTGTGTTTCTCTTCTCTCAAATACACCATTTCCATGTAATTTTAGCACCTGCACCTGCACTTCCAGGTGGGACACATCTGCATCTTCCAAGTGGGCAGATATGAGTCCATCACTTCCTGTCCCTAGTCAATAACTTAATTGACTATGGCATTTTCTGTTGAAAGAAAAAAAAAGAAAAAAAAAGAAAAAAAAAAGAAAAGAAAAAGAAAACAAATGTCTGTGGTAAGGCTTGAGATGAAAATTTCTCAAAATTACACTAGATGTAATCTTGTGTACACCTTCTTCTATTTGACCTGCCTGTCACCTTTTGTTTAATTAGCATCCACTATCTAATATTTCTTAAACATATCATAAATGTTTCTAAATTTAAGTCCATGAATCCATAAAACAACTGTGAGGAGATGAACCTTTTATAATTACAATTATTATGAATTTGAGTGCACCTCACCTGTAGCTTCAAGACTGGGGCAAAGAAAGTATATTCAATTAGGCTTTTGTAGGGAGAAGTTACCCCAAAGCTGTGGAGTAGACATTGAATCACAGTGGAGTAAATCCCAGTTTTACTCCTCAGCTTCCTTGGAGCATTTTCTCAGTGTTGCAGGAGAAGGTCTACATTCTTTTTATCCCTACTGCAGTTTTCCTCCCTTCCTAACAGGGATGTAGAAGCCTCAAGACATCCCCCAACATGCTTAGAACTACAGCTTTAACATCCAATTCTTTGCTCATTTTAGAAGAACTGAGTTGCAAATTTTCCTGTTCATTCTGTAAGTATTCTAAAAATAGAAACTCATGACCTTGTATTCCTCACCCTCTCCTGCCTACCATAACTGCAAAATTAGCTACACAGGAAATGAACTAAATTGTGAAAGACTTCTGAGAATTAACAAGATAAAACTATGGTGAAATCTGCTTTTCATCAGCCTTTAAGGAATTAGGATTCTGATTCTTGTTCTCAAATTAGTCTTAGGATATTGGCAATCTTGTTGCTCCCAGAATTAGTTACCTACAGTTCACCCCAATAAAATTACTTGCTTACTCAATGTCAAGCAAATGAAGAAATGTTTGCAGGACCAGGCACTTTAATAAGCAACTATTCGCTCAACTGCAAGAGAATGGGAATGAAAAATTGAATCATCAGCCCTCTTAGGGCAGTGTAGATCAGCTTTGTGGGTGTTACTGTGGAACATGGTCAGACACAAGAATTGCAAATGTCATTTCCTCTTCAGTTTCCTCACCCATCTGCTGAGAAGACATTGTGACATTTTTTTTGTGCTCTGATCATTGTGGTTTCAGACACCTGTCAAATTTCTCCGAGGAAATTATGAGTGGTCTGGGTAATTAGGTTTTCAGTCTGACATCCAGGTACATCAGCATAATTGCTTTGTGAAGGGAAGTTGCAGAAAAGTTACTCTTTTTGGATAACATGTGGAGGACATCAACAACACCAGAGTATTTATAAAATGTACAGTTGTGGGCATGCAGAACAGGAGAGCTTACAGGAGAGTCTGTACTTCTGGAGGGCTAAAGGTGCATGGGCACATCTTGCCACAAATACACATTTAATTTTGGGGATTCTACCTGGGCACTGATCTTTTGTGAGGATGATGCTTTCTTTGCTGTGAAGCAGAAAACGAGTGGCTCACATGTCAACTGATCAGTGAAAGCTTTCATCCTCATTTTTCTTGTAACTTTTGCAGTTTTCATGACTGTCAGTTTAATGATTTTGCCTGAAGTATGACATGAAATATCCCTCTTCAGTTACCACATTGACCAATTCCTCTCCATAACTTTCCTTATAAAGTAACTGATCCCCAAGATTAGTGCACTCTTAATGAGGCATATTTAAAATAAGAATGTTTGTGTATTTTTAAAATCAAGTTTTACTGCACATACTCTCAGCAAAGAGTTGCTGTTATGTATTGGTAGGATTTCACATTGTTTTGTATTTCAAAGAAATGATCCAATGTAGAGTTAGTCTTTGGTTAAAATTGTTCCATAAATATGCAGGGTGACGTTATAAATTATCTGATGGCACATAAGAGAATCTTATTTTCCACATTGCCTAATTTCTTATTGTATGTCTTCAGTGACCTGATGTTGTGACATTTAGCTGGAATAGAGATTTTACCTTCTACCTCCCAACATACGAAGCTCCTAGGCAAGGAAAAGTCCCAACATACACAGCTCCTAGGCACATCATTTATTTGCAGCTGACCTCACTCTTGTCCCCAGCGCGCTGACTTAAAATGGACTTCAGTGGGGTGGCACAGGTATCTGCCAGTGGCTAATTAAATTAAAGATGTTCATCTGGACTCATAGGTTTAACTCAGTATTTCCTTACGTTTATGGATGAACTGTGGGACAACATAATTATACAAATGCATTTTCATGTCCAAATCAAGGATAGAGAAGTAATCCTTCTCTATGTTATATAAACCCACACATATTTAATCAGTAAAATTGCAAACCTATTTTTATGCTTTTAGATAATAGTCTTTGCTTGAAAAACATGTTTGTTTTTCTCCATGCCAAATGCTTTTTCCATATTATAAAATATAGCCTCTAAAAACAATCCTGTTTTACTCCAGGTATAAAATACAAATTATAATTCTTAACTCCTGATTTTTTTGGGTTCTGAGTAGACACTGATCTTTCAACAGGACAAAAAGATGTTGGCTATTATTTTCTTTCTTCATGCCTTGTGCTATATGTAGGGAATCCTTTGCCAGGATTATTCCTAGGTAATGGATTCCGGGCATGCATACCATAGCATATTTTGTTAACACATAAAGGAAAATAGCCAAGTTTCCAGATCTCATCTATTGTGCTTTAAAAAATTACATATGCATCATAGGGAGCAATCATGCCCGTTACAAAAACTTTGTTACTGGTGAACACTGAAGAAAAATTATCTTTGCATCATGAAGTTTCAAAGTAGAATAAGGAAATTAAATTATTTTCATCAACTCTGGCTATATCTGCTAAATATTTTCTAACCATTCTGAGAGAAAAAAAAGCAGAAGGCTAACTTGCAATGAATAGAAACAATAATGATCAGTAGCATGTGTTGCATGTCATTTGAAAGGAAAGTAATTTATCACATCTGAAATAAAAGCTGTTTATTCTTGTGTTTCACTGTCTGTAGCAATCCTTGCAATTTATCTGTGAAAAAGTGAGAAACTGTAACCCCATTAGCATATGAATACTTGACACATCAAATTGGCTGTACAATAATAGAGGGACATTTGCTATTGGTGTATGCACACAGACAAAGCAGCCATTTTGGGCGAGAGAGGAAAAAAATAAAATTAAATGGTGTGGGTGTTTAATTTAAACCATTGTTTGCCTCTCTGGTTTCACATGGCAGATTTGATTAGGCATATTGGCTGGAAATTCCTAAAACAAATACCCTGAGCATGCAGGTTAAATGTTGATACAAAAATAAGATGTTTTAAATTTGTATTCAGATGGTAGTGGATGAAATAATGAAGGAAATGCAAAATATCAGTCCAGAATAAGCAATTTTGTGTGGTCTTTTTATGTGTGCACCTGGGGCGGGGGAGTAGACAAACAAGGAGGTTGTACAGAAATAAACCATTGCCTATGTACAGTTTTATTTCATGGCAACAGCATCGCAGGCCTTGGGTCAGACGTGTGAAACTATTTCTCAAAGAGGCTGCATGCATAATTGAGGCCCTATGAAGGGTTCTCAGTTGAAGTTGCCAGGCTACATTCATCCCAAAACCAGAGCCATTTGTTATCAAATTTAAATTAACTCTCTCGGCACTGGGTACATAGTTTGAAGCATGGTTTTGCAGACCATACATGCTGTCTGGGGGAGAAGGAGTGGTTCCTGCTCCAAATGCAGTGTTATTTTGGAAGGGGTGGAAATCTTACCTATGTTTAGGCCTGAAAAGCAGTAATCTATTACCTAAAAAAGGTTGATTTCTGAAGTATATCTTTATGCTTTGTTCTCTCTTAGAAGGCACAGTGACCTTTTTTCTTCCATTCTTTTCTTTCCCTTTCAAAAAAACCATAAGCATTTCAGCTTTAATTTGGGGAAAAAAGCAGCAAATCAGTATTTGCTGCTGTTTTTTCTGCAAGCACACTCTGGCTGCCTTCACTAATTTTTTTTCCTGTTCTTTTCTTTTCCATAAAATGGAGCTTCAAATGTTAAAACACATAGATTAGCAACCCAAGATATTTGTATTTTTCAGACCCTTGGCCTGCAACAGCTGAGCATGACCCCACAGCTTTTACTTGGCACTAGTAATCCTTACGGGTGTAACTGCAGTGTGACTTCTCTCATATTCAAGAGTTACTGATAAGAGAAAAAATAGCACTAATTGTTATAATTTTTTATTTACTTCCTTGAGCATTCCAGTGTACCAAGTGCTCTCCAAGAACAGGAAAGATGCTCATGATCCTAGGAGCTCATATGGCTATCACACACAAGACACAGGACTTGAGATGCCATCTCTTAAGTAGCAAAGGGCAACCCTTAAAAACAAACACCCAGAACTACAAACAGCTGTTTACCATAGCAATCTACTTTCTTTAGGATCGTGTCCTACTGCTACTTGCTTTCAGTAAATGCTGTAACAGTTGAGTGCCAATAGCAATATCTTTGTGGAAATCAAATTTCATATAATGAGAAATCTGCTTGCTAGAAAGTTGGTGCCCATCTTTGGTGGAGGTGTTGGACAGTCCTGAGCTCAGCAGGAATATACCTGTGCTGATGGTAAAGGTACTTTGGGCCAGATCCTTGAGATATTCTCTAGCCCTTAGAAAAATCAAACACCTTTGAGCGCCAAAAATAAAAGAACAGGTACAGCAGTTTATGACTTCTTCAGCCAAAGACATCTGATGAATTCGGTGCAGGTTTTGAACACTGGTAATGAAGTCACTGATCAGGGAAAAGAAAAGGTGCTAAATAGAGCACTCCTTATTATCTGTGCTTTTACGTCTTGAAACAGAAGCTTAGAGCTTTTAATCTACATCTCTTCATCAATATAAGATGCTGATTTTTTAGAATCAAGAATTTTGTAGCTGTTGACAGGTGTGCTGGTAATTCAGATTGAATTTCATCTTTGTAATCTCTGTGTTGAGAGAGGACTTTGTTTCAGTAACGACTTTGACAGTACCACATTAAAATAACCTCTTTTCTAATAAAAGAATATTTTGCATTTTATTTCTCATGTATGTAATGATGTTACTCATTTTTGAAGCATTTAGCAGGTGACCATATCAAGTTCCTTACCACATTAGAGAATGGTCCCACTTGTAATTTACAAATGCCCTCTCAAAAAGAAGATGAAAAGATAAACTGGTCTAAAAAGTGGTGAGCATAAAGGCTTGCAGTGTAGCACCTGCCCTTTGATTTTTCTAATGGAAGATGTGTCCATTCTAACACTGACTATTCTGTAAGTCTGTGATATCACATATGCATGCCCACTGCAGCCTTGAAAATTATTCTAATGCTAAAAAACATTTTCTTATTCAAAGGTCTTTACAGCTAACAATGCTACAGAGCTAGTAAATCCTGCCAAGCACTCTTTGAGGATCTTGCTTATTTATTGGTGGAAGTGATGGACCATGCTTGTGTATCCATGACAACATTGCAGCAAGCCAGAGAAGGGCTGGGTCTTCTCTTGCTTCTGCAATATAAGATTTAAAATGAGAAACTAAATCTTATTAAACAGCGGAAGTTTTTCAAAAGATAAAACAGAGTTTATGGGTCCATACGATAGTTGTTCATAGTAATATACTTGTGCTATTCCAATACTTTCACTAATTTCCTCCATTGATTGTAAATAGTACGTCATGTGAACATACAAGGAAAGATAAAACTTTGCAGTTCATCAGTGTCAAGATTAAATTGTTAAAAATATCTGTCTCAAATGCCAAAATTTTTGGTTTTTTCTTGAAAGGTGCTACAGGTTCTTTTATATTTTTTGTTCTCATGCCAAATGCTTTGATTAAGGATGTTGTATGATCCAGTGGATTAGTACTGCAATTGCCTATTTATATTTATAAACCCATGCATTCTATCTGTGTCTTTATGTAAACTGTGTTGTTGATATGTTAGACAGATATGATTGAGATGCAAATTATGTGTAGGTGGTGGAATTTAGACATAAAATGAAAATTCAATTCTTTATAAGCTATTTATTTTCTTACCATTAATCTTGATTGCATTACCATTACCTTGAGAGAGGTTGTTCACTTTTAAGGTTTAGAAATGCACTTTGTAAAGTTAAATAAAAATAATTCTGTGCAAGAAAATCTATACTATAAAGGAGGAATTTCTTAGATAGCAACAGGCTCCAGAAGTAAATTTATCTTCCTCTAACATCTTGATAAATAGCATGGCCAAATTCTAGCATATGTTTCTCAGTATTCATAGATTTAAATGGCAAAAGATTTTGATTTAATACATCAGATATACTCCAAGTATATTGTATTTTCCAGAAACACTAGAAGTAAGGTTAAAATTCAAAGTGCAAGACTGTGAACAACTGAGGCATGGACTCATACTGGCAGAGAATCTGAATCCTTTATTCAAAGAAATTAATTGGTTTTATACAGTCCTTTCAGACACAGTATTCCCTTACACGGTATTTTTCACTAAGTGACCTATCACACATTGCCATGTCAGCACCACACTTTCCTAATGTCCTTCCATGGGGTGATGATGCTCTGTTCAGGTGTCTGGCAGCTTCTGGCAGTCTCCTCTCTGCTCAGGGCATCTGCTGTGTGGCACCTCTTTCCCCAAGGCCAGGCAGAGATCTTGTGCCTCTCTGTGCTGCCATGGCATCTAGCAGGCATGTCCCACAGCTATACTTTAATTCTATCCTATCTCTCCCCATGCAAGACTAATATCTTACCTGTATTCTGTTCACAGGATAAAGTTTTTTGGTTTTATATTAAGTTACTTGAATCTGCCAGTTGATTCACTAAAATTAGACGTAGTTTCCGGAAAAAATTAGTAAGCCTTAGCTGAGACTAGATGTCACATCTCGTTGTGGGGAACTGCAAGGAGTTCTTTTAAAAATAGGTGGTTGGGAATGAAATTAGGTCAACTGAGACAAACATTGTACCTGAGAACCGTTTATTCATAACGAAAGACAAAACAAGGAAAAAAAGACTTATCCTACTAAATAGGGCTAGAAAAGACAGAGCAGAAGGAAGGAGGAATGGAAAAGGAAAGAGGGGGGGAGAGGGAGAGAATAAAAAGGGTCTAAACAATTTTGATTTCTTACATATAACATCAAAACTACAAAACTTACAGATCCACACTATATCCGTTCTCAGCAATCTCAGGTTGGTCACTGTCATATTCAAGTACAGGGTCATGTGGAAGTCTGTTGGACTTACATGTTAGGTTCACCAGTTGATCTTTAGTGATACTATGGGTGACTTTAAACCCACTAATTTGTAAAAGGAAGGGATTTTGGCTTCACACTACAGTCCAGCGTGCTGTTCAGTCCTCAGAACACAACAGCAACAACAACAATAACTGTTATTCAACACCTTTGTACTCAACAATGCCTCTTTTTTTTGTTCCCAAATTTTTGGAGAGAAAAATGTCCATGTTTTGCACTTTGTTTCTGAACATCTACATTTTTTTTTCTGATTTTCATTTAATCACACTTACAAGGTGGTATAGAAATTACGCAAGCAATAATTTCATAAACTACAAGTATTGAGGAAAAGAGTAGTACATGTTATAAATGATTATCAGCCAATCGGATATTAAAGATTTTATTTTTCCATTTTCCAAAATCTATCTGAGAAAACCACAATAAAACGGAACAACATCGATCGAATGCTGGGTGGACAGGGTGACTGCGACAAGAGTGCTTTCCCCACCTGTCCACAAATGCTGAATTTTTGGTCCAGTTTTTATACAGTTTTTCCTGCCCGGCAACAAGTCCATTGTGTTTCTGTCCAGTCTATATATTCATGCATCTTCTTTCTTTTGCTGATGAATTTTGATTAGATTTCCCAGCAATGTACATGTCCTGAAAGGGGATTCCTGGAACTGGGTATTGGAACAGTGATTTGGCTCCATCTCTGGGGTCCTCCATTGAGATTGGCATAAGGCACTGATCGTCCAGGTGCATAGAGTCTGTCCTGATAGATGAGCCATCTCCTGTTTGGCCACATCCTTTCTATTGTAAATTCGGGTTTCGTTCTGCTGCTTTACAGGTGCAAAATAAGTCTCGATATTCGGAGATGCTTTTGCACTTTACGGGAATCAGAATTTACAATGCAGTTTTCAAGGTTATAAAGTACAATGTATTTAATACATAGTTTTATTCACTACATCTATCACAGTCTCAACACTTTAATACATGAATTTATTTACTACAGTTATCACAGTACACAATATTCTTTCCCTCAGGCATTTTTTAAATTATTTTTAATTATTCTTTTTCAGTTTCACCAATAAATAGTTGTCTGAGACCTTAATTTACAATTGCAAAAAGATTTACTTATGTTGAAAACACAGATCACAAACACCCATGGACTGACAATGCAGGCACTTGTGTGATATTTCACTGTATGAAAACTGCTAAGCAACAAGGTATCTTAGATGAGTTTCATATATCAAAGGTGTTCCCAAGTTTTCCTCTGCTTTAGAATTTTATGGTTTTTGCCATCCTCTCCTAAACTTATTAAATTCCTTGAGCCAATAAAATTATTCTGGATCAAATCAGCATGTGAGTACAAATCAAACTTCTTCTGCCAAACCAACAGTATACCTTAACAAACACATTATACCACTGAAGTGGTCTCATACCGTACTTTAAATAATACTGTTCCCTGGCCCACCCTGAGGTGTGTTACTGGATTCTACATTTTCTTAACCAGCCTCTCTTCCCACACCCACCAAAAGGAGATGGGGCTTTTAGCTTTTAGTTTACCAGATTTAGTTCCACTAGCACACCTCCACCCCCACATGGATCGATTAGGGGGGAGTGTTAGAGAGCTTTGACATACCTGGTCTTTTTGGGTGTGTTGTCTGGTCATTCAGTCACCACCTTTTCTAATTTGTCTCTGGGGAGACTGTCCATCACTCTTTTCAAGATTCCCTTCTGCCAACCTTGCACCCATATAAGCTTGTCTTGTCTGTGGTGCTTGCTTCCACCAGAGCAGGGAATCCTGGATCATAGTCTGGGGCTATGCCAGGTATGTCTCACTACACAGGTCTCTGGTTCATTTATTCTTGTTTCTACAGTACTGTATTTTAGACCCAAATTGATCAATTCCTGGGCAACGTCTCCCCAGGCCCACATCTTTCCTTCCTGGGCCAAAGTATCCTGTGCAGGGGAGGAGGTGGTTCCTCTCAGAGCAGCAATTACTCTCTTTAAGGGGACCAAAGCTTGTAACTTTCCCTGCAACTGAATTGCCATCAGTTTTAGAGATTCCAGAAGCTCCCGAATTAGAGAAGTCATTCTCTCAGCATCTACTGAGAGAGTAACATGGGGAATTATTGGAAAGGGAGCAGCTTGCGATTGTACATCATTTGTAGACAGGCTGCCTTATGGACAGTCTCCAATAATTGGTCCATAGTCCATTCTACAGTGAGGAGATCACCATTCTCCAAGGGATCTAGACCACCAGCCCAGCATGCAGCCATGTTGTTGATCTGGGTCAAAGATCACAGTGCCCAGCAGCCTTCAGCGGTGAGTAAAACACCAGGACCCCAATAACTTCCTGTCTCTGGCTCATTGAGCAGTATTTGATCTCCCCTGCTTAAGGAAACACGAAAGAACCCAGGTTCGGTTTTGCCAGGGTGGCAGCCGAATTCCCTCTTCAATTTAGCCAGCTCCAGAGCTGTGAAAGGCAGTTCTTCAGTTGTTAGGAGGAGGGACTGATCCTGATCATTATCATAAGTGTATTCCATTTTTATTACGGGGCGAGTGCAGACCGCGGCGTCAGCTCCGCTCGGCCTGTTGCTGCGGGCTCTCTTGTGGGATCTGAGGGAGTGATGGCTCTGGCCATGGCTTCATTCGGGAGAGCTTGCGGCGGCTCCAGCACCGGCAGCTGTGGCACCGGCAGCTGTGGGATCGGCGGCTTCGGGAGCGGAGGCTCTGGGACCAGCAGCCCCCAGACCCAGGGTGCGCAGACCAGCAGCGCATGGGCCGGCGGCCTCCTTTGCTAAAACGTCCCCCAAAACCTCCCACAAGCTGCTTGTGTCATTCTGCATTTCTTTTTCTCTTCCAGATTTCTCTGGAAGTCCATGATGCGGATTTGCAGCGACTGCACTAGCGTTTGTAGTGATGCAATCGCTGCCGTCTCCTGGTAACGCCGAGCAGTCCTGTCCTGTGCAGCCTCCCCAAATACCACACACACGGCTGCTTTCCACTTCCTTCACTGGCTTGGATTTGGCTTTTGCCCGCAAAGTCAAGACCTGGTCTATAACACTTTGGACGCCTGCCAGTGGTCCCTAGCCCACTCTAATCCAGACACAGAGGGTCTTGCTCTAAAACCTTCTGAGAAATCCAGTAAGGGGGCGGATGGGTCTCTGCCCCACTCTCCTGTTACAGCACTTATAGTTATTGCTACCGTCTTCTCGGCCAAGCAACTTTCAGGGAGGTCACACCTTAAAATTTCTAAGTGCCCAGACTAAACAGCCCCCAAAAGCACACAAAAGGTTCTGGGGTTTTGTTTTGTTTCTGATTGTTTGTTTTGTTTTGTTTAAAATGCACACAATGTAAAAGAAGGGGCGGAGCAGCTTCCTGAAGAGGGTCACAGCATAAGAACTTCCAGGCACCCTGAATAGCACTGCCCAACAGGACACACCTTACAGCAACAAGAAAACTGGCTGCCGAGATGGGGCATTGTTCTTCCCAGGAAGGGCCACACCTTAAAAATCCCCCAAAATGCCCCATATGTTTCTTGAGAGAACACACTTTAAATCACAAAGGCAGCTGCACAAAGAGTTACAGAACGGGAGCAAAATGCCCCTTAAAACACCACAGCAGTTACAGAGAAGAGGGCGAAATACTTCTCATAAAGGGCCACACTGCAATGAATTCCAAATTGCCAGAGAGAAAAAACAGTTTCTGAGAGGACACATGTTAAGATCAGTTGCAGGCACTAGGTTTCAGGGGAGGGTCACACATTTTTTTTCTTTTTTTTTTCTTTAATGTCCAAATGAAATCTCTCCCCAAAACGCACTTTTTGTTCAAGACCATCCCACCACTGCCACCAATTTAAATGTGTCATCCACTGTGGGGAACTGTGAGGAATTCTTTTAAAAATAGATAATAAGGAACGAAACTAAATCAACTGAGACAAACATTGCCTCTGAGAACCGTTAATTGAGAATGAAAAACAAAACAAAACAAAAAAAAAGGCAGGGGATGGGGGGAGTTACCCTACTAAAGAGGGATAGAAGAGACAGAGCAGGAGAAAGAAAGATGGAAAAGGAAAAAGGGGAAGAGAGAGGGAGAGCAGACAGAGAGAAGAAGTGGGCGTTACCAGTAGCAGGACTGGTGAGTGCTGTCGACGTGCATGGGGAGGGGGCTGTGCTGAGCTCCGCCGGCTAGGGAGC
>JBBMKD010089651.1:0-42842 GCA_037834095.1 Argya squamiceps
TTGTAAATTGTAAGAGTTATCTTGCAGATGGTTTGCTTCATGGTGTTATGCCATCTGCATGTAAGTATATTATGCTATTCTTAATTACCATAGATGTACTGAGAGGAATGTTTGAAGGTATAAACTCATGGATTTTCACAAACCATATTTTACTAGCATACATGTAGTATCACCAGTTCATATAAAATTCCTTATAGGATTTATGCCTTCAATTGTGACATTCTGGTGCTTTTAAGACCTTTTGGAGCTAATACAAAATTTATGACCAACCAGCATATCCAGAGTGCATGCACAGATTTGAGTCAATCTGCTTGTGCTGGCTCAGTTGAAGCTATTTTTCTTGATTTGTACTAAACATTCTTTTAAGCCCATGTTCTCCCCTCTTCACCTGCAGATGCAGTGCGGATTCAGCTGGAAGCAGGTGCTGTAGCCCTTGGTTGTTTTTATGCCAGTCCTCTCTCATCTGGAGTCAGTAACATGATCAAGTTGCTGCAGCCAACTATGACAGGTACTCCTGAAAAAGATGGATGTAAGACATTGCTTCCTTTATTTGTTCTCTGAACACACTGCAACTCTTCTTAGAAAATGTATGTAGCAAAACAAAGGCTAAATTCTAAACATATGTTACCTTTGTCATAAAAAAGTACAACAAAGAAAACAAACAAAAAAGAAATTACAACAAATACAAACATTCTTGCTGTCTAGAACAGCAAATATGGCAGTTAAATGCATTCATACTATTCAAGTTAGGCATGAGTGCTGTGCCCATGAGCCCTGGCAGTGAATCTGTGACTCAGATGTATTCCTACAGCTCAGAGTGGTGTTCTGAAGTGTGATTCAAATATTCACTGCCTTTCTGACTTGATAGTTTAGGCACCCTGGTCTTCTTTTCATCAGGGTTTGTGTTAGCCCATCTGAAACCCAATAGTTTGGCCTGTAATTTTCCCTTGGTGTTTTGTGGGGAGTTCAGACCTGTGGCTTCCCTTCCAAGCTTGTTAAGTGCATGAAAGCTGCATAGAGTGACACTAGGCCTTCTGTGGATGGTCCTGGGTGTCTTGCCTGGACTGTGAGGCAGACTTGAGTTTCTAAGCTCTGTATGGGTGCTGTTTTGTCGCAGTTCTGCTTTAGAGAGCCTGCAGTCAGCTTTAATGCCTTTCTGTTTGGATATCTGGAGTGAGAGGGTTTGACTGCTAGGTTACCCCTAGGTTGCTTCTTTCATTCCCTAATAGGGAATAGGTATTGGCAGGGGGATCAAGAAAAGAACTGAGTAATGTTTCACTGCTGTCCTGTCTTGTCTGCCTTTCCAGATGAACATGTGATGCCTCTGGACCCAAGATGGAATATGCAGTTTTTGGAGATCATTAGAAATTCGATGAACTTTGATACAGAAATGGAACATGCAGACCAGCTCCTTAGGCTTTTGAATTCTGCAGCAAATCGGTGGGTTAAAAAAAAAAAACCTTGTAAAAGAGTGCCCAAAGCCTGTAATCGGTGCTGAGTAAACACTTGAGGTGTCTTCCAAGTGTGTTTTTATGTTTTGATAGGTGTGATCTAAAATATCAGAGACAGAGGTTTTTGTACTGGTATTTTAATTTTTGCTTCTGTTTTCTGTAGATGCAGACTAAACACAATTACTTAATATAGGAGCAGAGCTCCCAGCATTTCATACAAGCTGCAGTACTTCTAAGACAAATCAGAACTGTGATAAAGCATTAAAGAGGCAGAAGTAGCAGTGTGAGGTCTCTGACAAAACTTAAATAGTTGTCCTGTTTTTGTTTTGGACTTTTTCCTAATAAGATTAAAAGTACATAGGTTCTGAAGTACATAGTTTTTGAAAGTGTAGGGAAGCAGCTGCTCACATATCCTACAGGCCATGATGTTGCACTTGTTTAGTAGATCACTGCTTTTTCCTCCCTGGTGAAGTCAGGAATTTGCTCCTTGTGAAGCTTGCTTCTACAGAAACCATATTCAAGCAATTAGTTGTGTTGCACGTCATACTTCTTCCACAATACACTCAATATATCATGTCCCTTTGTAGTTCAAATGCCATGTTGTAGTTCACCCTTGTCATGAGGCCAAGGTTTAAAATGGAACTGGATTGATAACTTTATTTTTACTTCAGGGCAGTGTTATTTCTTGACCGAGAAAAAAGAAGTTACATTGAGAAGAGTTTGATTGCCAGCAAGAAGCCAAGAAACAGTGTCCTAAGAATGTCTCTAGATTTCCACAAAAGTGGGTTGATTTTTCTGTTCCTTTAGTTTTGTAGTCAATTTGAAATACGATTTATTTGCATTGTTATGAAATATGTACTTTAAACATGGTGTGCAAAGAAATAATATGTGAATGTAAAGCAGTCAAATGAGGAGTAGTATGGTATCTAACACATTATTCTTAAATTAGAGATACCTTAGGCTACACTATTTATGTCCTGCCTCCATGAGGTAGTCAGTGAATATGATTTTTCTCTTAATTAACCAAACTTTAGGTTAACAGTGGAGAGAAACTGGAATACCAATCTGTCTTTAGCTAATAATAACCAAATTCTTCAGATGTGTTTTTGTTTTATATAAGTAGGAAGTTTTACTTCTAAAAGGGATGAGGTTAGTGTCCTGCATAGAAGCAATTCATCAAGGAATCCCCCACAATGGGTTTTTTAAATGTATGTATAAAATGCATAGAGGCAATAGAGAATTGTAAAAGTAATGAAGGACTACTTTTATTGCTTCATTTCCTGGATCTTTTCAGGTTGTGGTGTTTTTCTCAATCATAGAGAGGTTCTGGTGATCAGAAGTTGATCCATATTGTGTCGTGTGATGTGCCTGGAATATTCAGTCTTTGCATTTCTTTTCCTCTTCCCCAAACCTCAGATCCAGGAAGTTACAACTGTCTTCCTCATGGAATTGTGGTCAACCTTGCTGCTTTCTTTGAACTTTGGGATGCATTTGCACTTCAGTGGGTGAAGTCTACTCAGGTGGCCTTAAGTGACGATGACATGCATGATGTGAGTAGACTTTCCACAGTACCTTTATGGAAGTTAAGAGATTGCATGTAGAACACTATTTCAAGTTTCAGGGACCATGAAATAAACTGCAGTGCTCTGTTTGTATTCAGAATATGCCTAACAGTAGGGAAATGATCATGTTTGTTTCCCTGGCTGTATTTGTGCCCTCTAATACCTGCTTAGGATGGCATGAACTGTGCTGTAGGAGGGCCTGTTTCTTCTCTCCACTGATGATAACCCAAGTGTCCATTTCTATCTGTGATAAGAATGTCTGAACCTGGACAGCTACATGTAGGCCACAGAGGTGGTTCACTTCTCCTTCTCCCTTTTCAGACCATGAGTACAATTCTGCTGAAATCTTGACATTGTGGGCTTGGTGCAGGGGTTGGTTGGTTTTGGCTGCTGTAGTTCCACCTGCTGGTGTGGTATTTTTAGAGAACCTGTAGTTGAGTCCTGATCGTATAGCACTAAATACAAAACATTGTGGGGCTCTGAAGTTAATACAAGTGATGATGGTTTTGCTTTTTCTCCTGCTTGAAGTAGGAAGTGTTGTGTAACCTCGGCAGTGGTAACTGTAACTCCTTGGCTTGTTCCCAGGTTTTGTACTGCTGGCTGTGGCGGGACAGGTTCTGGGCAGTCTCTGACACTGTCACAGTGGATTCCGCAGGGTTGTCACTCCTGGCTCTGCACTGGCACTGGGTTAGGAAACACCTAATTGACAGAATTCCTCAGATGCTTATTGGATCAGACCAGAACAAGTGAGTGGCTTTGTTTGGTGGCTTTTGATTTGTTTCTGTTATATGGCTGTATAAATTACTCTTTCCTTTAGCGTTATAGCTACTTAGCATTGTTTAGATTAGTGTCCCAAGTTGTGTTCCATTAGTGATGCAAATAACCGTGTATTGAGTAGCTGTTCATTTTTAAAATTTGTGTTTCCTAGCATTGTGCTTCTACTTGCTCAAATGATCATGTAAAGTTTTAGCCCTTTAGTGAAAGGATGAGAGAAAGATTTCCTTATGCATCCTTTTGCCTTGTTTCTCAAACTTGTGTTAACTGTGGCCTTTTTTCCCCCATCTGTCTCTCCCTTTTTTTATTTTTTCCTCTACAAGGATTTCCAGGGAAATTCAATCTGTTTCACAGCAGATTCAGAACTGCTTGGTCAATCCTGCTGGTATTTCAGCCAATATGAAGATACTACAGAAGTCTCTAGGAAGACCCCTTCCTTTTAAGGTATCAATATTCTTTTTGCAAAAGGATTTGTATTTCTAGCCATGTCCAGATAGGCTTTAATATATTTACAGCACTTGCTTTCCAGGGCAGCAAAAACCACAATTCTTTTGTGTTTGTTAGATTAATTAAAAAGAAGACTTCAGCACGTTGATGTACCTGTCTTTTGAGAAATATCAGTTACCCAGATTTAGCATTTCTACTATTGATTATGCTACGTACAGAAAATATTTACTAAATACAAAGGTGTGCCTGAGCATAAAAATATTACTCATTGCTGCTTTGGAGACTTGTGAATATCAATATGTCACTTACTTATTCAATGAACATATGTGTATTTATAACAGCCTGTACACTTTCTTTTATACAGCATAGGGTGAGACTGCCATGTGACTTCCCAAAACAAGGCCTCTTAACTTTGACAGTTTTGGAGTTTGCTCTTAATATATTTCAGAATTTGTTGTGATTCAATTAAAAAAAAATAATTCAGTAGATTTTCTAAAGAATACAAGTCCCCGTTTAAAAGGAGTGCACAAGCAGTCATGTGCAGCTGTGTTGGTGACTAGTACTTAGACCTAGGCTTGTTTGACCTTATCTCTCAAGGATTCTCAGCTGTCAAAAACTGCACATAGTTACTTTGTGACACTCTGAAGAACATTCTGTGCTTATTAAGAATTTGGAGAGATTCAAATGTATTTAGGGATCCAAATGTATCTAATGCATCTAAGCATCCAAATGTATTTAAATTGCTGGTGTAAACTGCAATTTCTTGTTAGTGACAGTAGCTCCTGGTTTTTTTTTATTTTTATTTTGTGTATGTATTGCCCTTGATTTAGATAAGTTGCCAAGTTGAAGTACTATTTGTCTGCATGATCTACGTAGTTTCTTCATGGAGGGAAAAACCCCTAACTTGACAAGGAGGAATTGCAGTCACCAGTTTCAGTTTCTTTATTCCTGCTGTATTGAGTCAGGCTACTAAAAGATTATTTTAAGCTGTTGTTGCAGGCTGATTATATATACTTGTACTTTAGTTGTATGCATGTGAATTTGGAATCTTAGTTTTGCCTGCAGTCACAAATCTTGTTTGTGGTTTTGTTAGTGCTGCTGAAACAAATTGTAATTTTTGTATTTCCAGGATAAACTGGGCATGGAATGTTTTTCTCAGTTAAAAGCTCTCAGCAAACCACTGAACATCTTGGAGCTAAGATTGGCCTGTGGAGAAAGTAGATGGCAGGAAAAAATGTGCTGTGTGAAAATTGCTGTCACAGGAGTGAAGATGAAGAAAGCATTGCTGCAAGCTGATGGCCTGATAATAAGAGCAAATCATTTAGAAGACGTTAGTCTGGGTAGGTAACACGTGTGAAGAGCCCAGCAGGATGATTTCTGCCATCTGCATTCTTTCATACATAGATGGAAAGGATGTTAAATGTGCACTGACAAGAAACATATTACGTGCATTTATGTGCCTCTTATATTCTGTCAAACAGATCAGCTACAGATATTTTTGAAAGCTGTACATTCACAGCTGAAAGCAGAAGGAGTCATATACAGTTATTCACAAGAAAGGCTTCCTGAAGACACCATATCCAACCAGTTAGACCCTGCCCTGCTAAACCAGCTCTGCAGTCAGGTTCAGCTGTGGCCTGGAATGGAATACATAGGGGTGCTCTGGCAGTACAAACTAACTGCAGATTATGTGGCCAAGGCTTGTGCAAGAAGGTAAGAAGAACTTTGGAGAAAGAGCTCCTATATTCCTTTCATGATATTCCAAATCCCCAGCTAGAAGCTGTAACTTCGGTGCTTTACATCTGCATGTAAATCTGTGTATATGTGTTTGCAATTTATATACACCTGCATGTATGTGCATATATATCTCTGCAGCACACAAATCTATGTGTATTAGGCATCAACAGAAGATGTTTATACCATATTGCTGGGGGCTACTGCAGAAAAACTGAATTAGACCTGGAGACGAAGGAAGTAGACTAGCATGCATGCTTCCTCCTGTGTAAACTATACACACATAGAATCACAGTTTAAATTAACATTATTAATTTAAGAAGTGTTAATGTTGTTTTAAGGGGTCAAGTATATTTATTTTTAGTCTGGTTTACTATTCATTAAAAGAAAGCTATTCATTTATGGATTTCAGTGAAAGTAATTTTTTGTGTAGCAAGACTCTTGGAATCACTGGTTCACTTTTGAATTCATCAAAGTTGTGACTTTCCACAAAAGCTATAAAGCTAGAAAGCGGTTTGTCTCCAAATGTTTTGTATATTCTGCTCAATGTAGAGCTTACAGCTACTGGAGACTACACTTTTTCTCCCTTTTTCTTGTGCTTAGATTTTGTTAACTTTGAAGGATTCAAGTGTTTTGAGTATTATTTGAGTGCTTGTTCTTCCCCAGCATTTGAAATGTTGTCATTTTAACCTTTCAGTGACTTTGCCATTCTTAATTTGTTTCACTATCCAAGTGATTTATTTCATGTGCCCTTCTTAAGCACTGCTTAGGTTGTATTTTTTTTACCTGCTACAGGAAGAACTGCAGTGAAGAATTAAGCATCTGTTCAGATGTAGCTCAGTTCATAGCTTTTTCTCTGAAATTGACACCAGCTGCCTCTCACCAGCTTTCTGGACTGTGGCATTTGTTACACCTTAATGAAGTAAGAGTTTTATTTTAATTAAACCAGATCTTTAGTTTAATAAATCTTGCTGAAGTTTTCAAAGGTTCTTCAAAATACGTATATCACTGAGATTTTTGACATGCGGTTTTTCTACCTCTGCCTGACAAAAAACTGTTCCTTACATTTGAGAAAATGTAATTAAAACACAATGTTGAAAGACAAAATACAACAAAGTCTTAAGTAACATAGTTCTGTATGATTCTGTTTGGTAGTATTGTTCCATACATCCATCTGTGACCTAATGGGAAATTGTTTGGATGGCAGGTTCCAGCCTGGTTATATCTATGTATTCAAAGTAATTTTATGCTGAAAAATGCTTTCCTCTCTTCCCATGCCTCTAAAATTTTGTATTTCTGTTGCAAATCAAACAGACCAATAAAGCTACTTGATGCATTTTCCGTAGAACATGTCATATTAATATTTATGATACAGAGTGGTTGCGTTCCCACAAGGCACAGTAAAACACAAGTTCACCTTAAATGCTTCAGAGCAGAGTATGGGATGGCTTTACCCATTTCAAAGGTTGCTCAGTCATGGACTACAGGCTGTATTCTAGCAACTTGCTCTGTAAACATGCTGCATATTTCACAGACAGGAGACAGTGCTGACTTTAGGAAGTTTACTCTTCATTGAGGAGATGCAAGCAAATGCTATATGAAGTTGAAAGGATCTTGGAGAGTACCTTCTACTACCTGTACTGAAAAACAGACTCATACTTTCTTTGTACATGTGTGTGCTTAATTCTCTTTTGCTTCTGGTACATAATTCTCACATCTCAGTTTTTGTTTTTCCTTAGATATCCCCTGAAGAAATGTCTCTTCTGTCATCTCAGCTAGTTAATGCTGTGTTTGCATCCTTTTGGAGCAGTACTTTCACCATGGACCCAGACTACTGGTTGACTTGGAGGCCACTGCCAGAGGAGAACAACTTCTCTAAATCCCGTATTAACCATTCTATGAAGGTTTGTTCTTCTGACCTAATCAAATGCTAGGCTGAATGCTCTTGTTGACTAATTCAAGTTTTCTAAAGCAATATTGTAAGTTCTAGCATAGTTGCTAGAACTTAGAGTGCACGTTGTGTCTGAACAATCTAACTCTTCATCTCTTAATTTAGGGCCCAGGTGTTTTGACCCGAGCTGTTTTCTCAAAGTGCTTCTTTGAAATTCTGACTAGCAGCAGCAAGACAGGCCAGTGGGATGTGAGTGGGCTTCCTGTCTTGTCATCATCCCATGTAACACTGGGGGAATGGATGGAGAGAGCACAGCAGCTTCACAAAGTCAGCACAGCACTGTGGACCAACCTGGCTGTCTCTTCAATAGCAGATTTTAGGTATTAAGACCTCTCTCCCACATATACATTATTTAAATCAAGCATATTACTGGAGCTTGCTTATTGTGAGTAAACGTTTTCTCATTCCTTTTTCTCCAGACACACAGATGCTAGACTGCAAGGGATAATGCTAAGCAGACAGCTTTCTGCCCTGGTAGATCTGATTCCAGGGGATCTTCAAGAAGAATTTTTGGAGTGCTGTGAGAAGCTCTGCCTCAAGGATCCTGTTGCATATGAGTACCTTCTCAAGATACTTGAAAGTATCACTGATCAGGAATTGCTTCCTAAAGAATTCCTGTTTCTTCTGCTCACTTGCTTGCATCAGTTCTATGGGGAAGGGCTTCAGGAGTTACCAGAGACAGCTTGGCGAGGAAGCCTCTGGGTGAGCATTGGCTTGGTGCAGATCCAGATGTGGCTTCCACAGACCAGGTTTGATCCAGCTGTTAAAAGAGAATACAAGCTCAAGTACTCAAAAGAGGAGGTGAGTATGAAGCCAAGTTGACCTTTACCTTTGTTAGGTATAAAGTCAATGCAGAGGAGTTTGGCTTGGTCATGATTTTGAAATCATACAGTTAAACTTCTTTTAATGTCCAAGAAGCTGATGTACGTCCTTGGTTATTAAAATCAGAACCACTGTGAATGGTTTATTCTTTCCTTTTTAGTTATACCAGCTGGAGTGTGAATGGAAAACACATGACTTTTCATCCCAGCTTCATACAGGAAAAAGTATTGAAGATGAAACAGTCAGCAACTATATTCATACCCATGTCAGGTAACACCCAGGCACTGAACTCATCTCTTTTAGAGTGGACATGTCATCTTTGTGTGCTCAAGCTCTGAAGCTTTTTCCTGAAGTTTTGCAATTTTTCTCTCCTTTTGTAGAAAATAGAGTTGCTGATTTTAAAGTATTGATTTACATACTGAGGTGGTAGAGAAGAAGCTGTGTTGTTTACTTGCAGTAAGGAATTGTCTATACATTTTCTACTGCTGTAAATAAAACAATTAAAGCAGTGGCCGTCATATATATTGATAAAGTTGAAATCATGCCCAGAAGTTAAAATAAAAACAATGCCATAAATTTGAATTACAGTACTTTTCTTAAAATGTGACAATATATCAATCAGTTGAAATGAGATGGATTATCTATCACTGTAGTTTCTCAAGACCATTATACGTGCCAATGCTATTTTGCAAAGTTCTTCAGCTGATATTACTGGGGAGAAATCTACATATGTGTATTTTAGCAATAGCCTTTGCCCATGTTGCTGTGGATGAATCAAATTCCTTACCACAGAGAGTACAGTGTTGACATTCAGGATCTGTAGCCACAGTTACTTTGGGGCTTTTTGTATTTCTTTTTCATCAGAGGAGTTTGAGGAGGAAATTTTAAGCAAAGAGAGCTTTTTCCTCTCTGCAGCCTTCACATGTGTTCTGTGTACATGGAGATAAAAACTGTCTATTGTTCATTATTTACCACTTTTAATAGGAATTTCTGATTTCATTATTATACACATATAAAATCTGGTAGTTTCATGCTACTGCTTAAAAGAATGATAGTCATTGAGAGCAGGTTCTGATGGCTGAGTTTTACCAATTGCTTGTGGTAATATTTTTTTTGTCTTGATGCTCACAGAGCTGTCAGGTAGCAAGAAAAAAGTACTTGACGTTTGTTGAAGTGGGAGGGAGAGAAGAAATTTACACCTGTGGGCTACAAGGCTGTCCCTTGTTTTTTCCTTATTTGCTGTTTCACATGAATAGCAGAGTATTTTCTAAATAATCTTTTCCTCTATCTAACTGCTATGTTAGATCTATTTCAATGAGTTCGTATGAAACATATTTCCATGTCTAAAATGGTCAATGTTACTTCTTAACAGGATGTTGCATGAAAGAATGCAAAGGTTGAAGGAGCAAATAAGCAGTCTTTCTAGGAGGAAGGCCTTCAGGCCTCCAGCTCCACTGTATGATTCCTTATACCAGGAGGCTCAGCAGTACATCAACAGCATAGCACGGATTTCCTCAGTCCAAGACCTCCTAGCCCGCCTTCTGCAGTTCCTCCGTGGAGAGAGACCTAAATCCCTGCAGGCTATACAGAACCTGTTAAGTGAAGAGGCATCCTGGCAACAATCGCACCACCAGTTTAGAAAACACCTGGCAGAGGAGTATGCTGTGTTCCCTGATGCCATCATTCCCCTCCAAGCTGCCATCCTGCAGCTGCAGCATGGCATGCGATTAGTGGCTTCTGAAGCCTGTGCAGTGCTGCAGAGCTCTGTGTGCCTGGCTGATCTCACCAACCTCCTCACTTCTTTGTTGGCATTTCCTTCTGTTGGCTGTGCCTTTCCCACTTACTTTGCTCGGGCAGAAGTTTTATGCTCGGTCAATTCTGTTGGGGTACTGAATGGACTTAAAAAGTTCTCTCTGAAGCACTCTGAAGGAGGAGCTGAGGCAGCTGAGCAGCCTTCCCCAACTCTGGAACAGCTCCTGGTGAATGCTTTGTTGCAACTTCGATGCCATGTAC
This sequence comes from Argya squamiceps, assembly GCA_037834095.1. Taxonomy (NCBI): domain Eukaryota; kingdom Metazoa; phylum Chordata; class Aves; order Passeriformes; family Leiothrichidae; genus Argya; species Argya squamiceps. The sequence continues at coordinate 10,755 of JBBMKD010089651.1, forward strand.
TGTCCCGAGGAGAAATGGACCAGAAATCCCTGCAGCTCTTCAGACATCTGTATCGGGTAAGCTCTGGATGCCCATGACTGGGAGTCTTGCATTGAACTTGTCCCCATGAAGATGTGGATCTGTTAAAACAGCTCTAGAGGAGGGCCACAGAAATTATCAGGTGGCTGCAACACCCCCCCTGTGAAGAAAGGCTGACAGAGTTCAGCTGGGGGAAGAGATATCTCTGAGGAGACCTTGTTGCAGCTTTGCAGTATATAAAAGGGGTTTATAAAAAGGAGGGAAGGAGACTTTTTACCAAGGCTTGTAGAACAAGGCATAACAGTTCCAAACTGAAAGAGGGTAAATCTAGATTTGGTGTGAAAATAATTGTTTTAAAAATGTGTATGGTGAGACACAGGAACAGATTGTCTAGAGAAGTTGTGGATGCTGCAACCCTGAAAGTGTTTGAGAGTGATTGGATGGTGCTTTGAGCAACTTGGTCTAGTGGAAAATGTCCCTGCCCATGGCAGAGGGGTTGGATTAGATGATCTTTACATCCTTATCTTGATAATTATCAGTATGATGTTCTTTAAAACCTTCTAATTTTGTCTGAATTAATTGTGAAAGGTAATTCTAATATGGATTAACGTGTTTGAATTTATCAAGGTATGAAACAATAGCCTGTAAAGATTAGCAAATATGTTATTTATGTAAGAAAAACCTCAAACAACAAAACCCAAAAGTGGACACACACACAAAAAACCCCACCCCAATGCAAACTTTGTAGAGAGTTTCTTTATACAGTACTTAAGAAGGGAGACTAGAACTTGGTTAAGTACTCTGTTGCATATTGTCTTTGCATTTTCCTTTTCCTCATTAGCTTGTTAAGAGAGCAATTCACAAATAGCAGATGGCTTTGATTTCTAGTGTTGCAGACCATAGAGGAGGGAAGAGCCAAGCAAAATAGGTGCTGCCCCATTGATGGAATAGGAGATGATTTTAAATGTTAACTTGTGCAGAATCCTCTTGCTTTGTGTTTCCTTAGGCGATTGTAAATGAATGGGATGAGCAGGAACGCCGTGCCCAGGAGCAGGAGGCCATGGAACGCAGCCTCTACAGGTACAGAAGTAAAACTCACGGGAAAGGACAGAGCGAGGAAGAAGAGGAAGAAGCAGAGTTTAGGAGGAGATTTCCTTTTCATGAAAAGGTAATAGCTGTAGCTCTATTAAGAAACACAAAAATTACATCTGAAAATAAATGCTATAAATGACACAAGGAATGAAGCAGTTTTTCCTTCAACCAAAAGCCAGATGGGGGTAGATTTTGATAGGTATTAAGTTATGTGCTTGTGGTTTATTTTACCTTCTGGTTGAAAAAAGTTTTTGGGATTGATTTCCAGGCTTGAACTGTACTGTGGTTTGGGTGAATAATCCCAAATTATATATCTTAATTATAATATAGTTACTTGTAAAAAGCTGGAATTTTATTTATTTAGCAGGTAAAGATCATCTGAGGTTCTACTACCTGTGGAGAAAGCTGATCTCCTTGATTAAATAAAGCAGCTGGGACAGAGCAGTTCAGGTCCTCAGGTGACCACACGGTCTTGAGGTGGTTTATCAGCAGACACAGCTTCTGCTGCTTTTTCTGCAAAGGGGTTTAGTTGGCAGCAGCTCAGGCATCACTGTACTGCACACTTGCCTGCTGTAGTTATGCCCTGAAATGTTCTGTACACCTGTGTTCAGTTTCAGACTGGCAGTCTGTCTGTATGGTACCAGCTGCAAATCATTAGCATGTTGCTGCAATGCCAAAAAAGCAGAAGAGGAGATAGGGAAAGGAGGCATTAAAGGAAGAAATTAAAATTTACATTTTATTATCATGTAATCTGCAGGACTTTGAAGATATCACTGCTCAGCCAAGCCTAGAAGAAAAAATGGAAACTGAAGATCCAGTGGAAGACCATCTGGAAGCGGACAGAGCCCTTTTGTCCAAGAGCTCTATGCAAACAGTAATGAAGGTTCATCAGCAGTTGTGCTTAAACTTTGCTCGATCCCTGTGGTATCAACAGAGTCTGCCTTCTCATCAAGCCAAGCATTATTTCAGTACATTTATTTCCTGCTATCAGACTGGTGCCTGCCTGGTGTCACGATTCTATCCTTTAATTGGTAAGACTGCTAGCAGTATTTCAGATATGCAGGTTTAGATTTGTATTGATTTATTTGAAAATAATTGCATTACAGGTCATGAAACACTCCTGCTATAAGGAAAAAGCACAAGCCTGGAAATTCTGTTTCCAGAGAATTTGCCCCGTGTTCAGAGTTGTCTTGTGGAATGCTTTGATTTTTATTCTTCTATGCATTTTTTAAATTCCATTTGGTAATATACAAGACCAACCCAGTTTAAAAATGTATTGAATACTGAGTGAAATTTTGATCACATGGATCTGCATAGTCCTGTGGAAGATAAAGCACTTGAAATTTCTCAGAAGTAAATTTTGCAATGAAGTTCATTAAGGACTTGGGTTAAATTTTTAGCTTATGTATATAAAGTAAAAAGAAAGAAGGTATTGTGGTTTATTTTTCCACCTTGAATTTTGGAAAACTTGATGTGTAAATTGTTTTAACAATGTGTGAGAACTCAGAATCACCACTTGTTAAAGCACAGCTAGTAAGTGCATGTGTGCCATTAAGATGAAGCTAAGGCCTGTTGTCCCTACAGTAACTTATTTTTGTGTTTGCATCTGAGCTGCAATGTATGCGTATGTGGAATTACTTTTCCACAGAGCCTTCCTTTATAGTAGTATCTCCTTGATGTAAATTCAGAGGAACTGTGTCCTTCTGACAGGATTACAGACTGCCTTTACAATGCTTGTTGTACTTTCATAGAAAAATCTGATAAAATAGAGCATATAAACTCTAATAGATCTCGTGTTCCATACTCCATCTCATTGCTCCAGTGGTATAGTCTTACATCCTTGTAAAGGATGACATGCTAAGGCTTGGGATAAGGGGTGGGGGGAAAAACCCCAACTTTATCCATTCAACTGAAAAAAGAGCTAATAACATGTGTGATGTTTTCCTTACTTGCTTCCTAGGTGCTGAAATGAATGACAGTCTTCTGGGCAGCCAACTTCTGCTGAGCACTCTTCTTCACAATACCTTTTTTGAGGAAGTAACTTCAGATCTTGTGCTGCAGCAAGACAGCCCATATGACTTCTATCAGCATCCCAATATTCAGCAAGTCCGACAGTGCCAACCTGTACTTGACAATTTTGCTAAAGAAATAAACAGGCTACTGCAGGAATGGCCAGAGCACCCTGTACTTGTGCAGGTAAAAACACCTCAACAAATATTTGGGGGAAACTGGAGCATTTTACTATTGCATTTATGTGTGAATATGTGTATAGATATGCATAGACATGTGCAAACACATTGATATGCTTGCCTAGATGTTGTCTGTATTAATTATGCAGATGTTTTGAAGTCATACCTGTTTATTCATAAGAGGTATTATTGTGTGTATTATAGCTGTTTTATTTTAGTTATGAAATGTTGAGTGGGATTCTGAGTTCAGATTCAAGTCCGAACTTAAAGTTTTAAGCAATTTTCAGTCTGCCATAGCGCAAAGATGCCTGAGGTGTTGCTGTTTTTACTTCTGTTTTTTCCTAAAGTTCTTTCTTTCATAATGCTTTAAAATAACTATTTTTAGTCCCTCTTATGGCATCTGTGTTGTCTTCAGGTTACATTTCTTGGGGTAATGTAGAAACTCAGATTCCATAGGAACTCTTTGCATTAGGTTATTTGTGCTCCCTTCCCCAAGTGCATTGGCCTTACTGAAATCCTACTGAGCTTATATGAAATTGAGAAAGCAATTTAAAAATCTCTTGTGGGGGTCATTACATTCATAGAAATTAATTTCATGGCTTCTTCTGCTGAAGTGCAGTTACTAAGGGCTGAATGTTTTTGGTTTTATTCTACAGCTGTTAGTTGTGATGGACAGAATACGGAGTTTTCCACTTTCTAGTCCTCTCTCAAAGTTTCTCAATGGCTTGGAAATTCTTCTTGCAAAGGCACAGGTAAGAAAAAAGTTAAGGCTTTTTTTCTTTTATGTTTCCTTACCTATATTTGGTGCCATGTTACAAACACAGTACTTGAAAGCTGTCTGCTTGTCAGGATGTGGGGAAGTGAACTTGCTCCATGCTGAAAGTCTAAAGAGCAAGAACCCAGTAATCCAGAGCAATGCAATGAGTTTTGCCAGGCAGTGACTAATTTCTGGCTTTGTGTAAAGGGGAACTTTTCTTTTCTAGGACTGGGAGGAAAATGCCAGTCGGTCCTTGTCCTTGCGGAAGCATCTTGATCTGGTCACACAACTGATTATTCAGTGGCGTAGATTGGAGTTGAAGTAAGAATTGTCCTTCCATGCTGCTTTTCCTTAGATACTGTAAGCTTTCATCTCCACATGGAGGCACATTCCAATACACAATTGCCTTAATTGTGGAATATGCTTCTGTTTCTGTGTATCTGTCATGGGGCATAGAGACCACCAACAAGGAGCTATAGTGGATCAGAACGAACATATCCAGGCTGTGGTGACTCTACGTATTTGCCTCAGGAGAAGTAGAAACAATATTTTCCCAGGGCTCTCCTGTTTTCATCCTAGGGTTTCCTGAGCCTGCAGTGCTTGGTCTGTTTAATATTCATCATTAAATTGTCCTTTAAAGTTATTGTCCAGTCTCCTGTTCAAGGCCATGTAAAAATTTTATAGCCACAGTATGTGACAATCAGGAATTCCACAAGTCTACCTCAATTTCTGGAAAAAGAAACTTTTGAATCTGCCTCTGATGGATTTTGCTTTACCCTCCATTCTTTTCTTCTCTTATATTTAATAATGTTGGCAAAACTGTGATCCTCAGAAGTTGATTGTGTATGTTAAGCTTAAGTGCAAACTCTTTTATCCTGCTAAGTTACCCATTAGTTTAATAGAAACAGAAAACAATTTTTTGTTGTTTTGAACCCAAACTACCCATGATATTTTTGATTTATCTCTCCCTTTTCTTATTGTTTCTAGCTGCTGGTCAGTAAGTTTGGACAATATTATGAAGCAGCATGTGGAGAAATCCACAAAGCACTGGTTCTCAATCTATCAGATGATTGAGAAGTATGTTCAAGAACAGACAGAGGCAAACACAGAAGGTAAGTGCTGGCCTTAAAATAAATATGATGCGGTTCTAATAATTATTAAGGATGTGTGATTAATGTCCCAAATGCCAGAATTTGACAATGCACTTTCAGATATAGTTCTTTGCCCTACAGTAAATTTCATGAGCACCATCTAGGGTTTTCCATATGGAGTGAACTTTGTATATATTTCTGAAATCACTTGTGGCTCATAGGGCCTGTGTTGTGGTGTAAAGAAAAGATGTCTGTAAAAAGCATCTAAAAGAAAGTAGAATTGTGATAGCTGTACGTCATGCACACACAAACGTTTCAAACAGATTTGGAGGGTAGGAGGCCTCCATCTGCAACTGGAAAAGGCACCTTATTTTTTTAGCTGCAGAAAGTATAATTCATATCCCAGCTGAACTGCTTTTAACATTCTGTATAAAGCCTAAAGAATTCTTAGAGTAAGTAGGTTTTGGTACATACTGTTCTCAGTAAATGTCTGCACATGTTCATGTTACATAAAATAGGAGAATGAGGGGCAGCACCTTGCCTCCCCCAAATTTAATGGAATTGTAAAAATGAAAGCAGTATCCTCTGGCTTGAGGCCAAGTTTCCAATCTCATCACTACTTAATGCACTTGATGAGCTTCAGATCCTTTGGTTATATTACATTTCCAAGTGGACAACACGTCTTCTTCCACAGATAATACTCTAAAGGTACTATATTCTCTACCAGATTCTTCTGATCTATTTCTGTCCTCATGACTTTGAGGAGTTAAGAAACTGGCAGTGACTTGTAGTAGGGCTCATCTGACTGAAAAAGCCATTCATTCATAGAGAATAGTTAGTATTCTGTAAATACTCAATGGATTCTGAAATTTGACATATAACTGACCTTCTCAGTCACTGTCTTACTGCTGCTTCTTCTTCCCTTTCCTTTCTTCCAGTGTGGCGTTTGTTGGTTTTACTTATTATTAAATTAGAATTCTTCCCCTCTCTGCCCCTTTCCTATTTTGTTTTGAACTTTTCCTGATTGATACTCGATATTTAATTGAAAGTTAAAGACCAGACAACAATTTTCATGTAGATCTTCTGGGTTTTTTTGTTTTCTCTCACTTTCTTTCTAAATTTCTGGTGCAATGTTTAGGAACTGAGCAGATGGATCTAAAAACACTGGTCAGCACATTGCAGGCTTTCATTGAAGGCTCTACTCTGGGAGAGTTCCATGCACGGCTCCAAGTACTATTGGTTTTCCACTGCCATGTCTTGCTGATGCGTCAGGTAGCAGAAAAGGGTAAGTTGGTAGCATTACCTGTGTTATCTGTACAGCAGTTTCACCATCAGGTGTTCCAGACTTTGCAAGCAGGTCACTAAGCTCATAAATAGAACACCAATGGGGCTGTTTTACTGTTTTTCTGTTGGTCAATTTACCCCATCTTTTGGTGGTGTTAAGCTTCCAAAAAGAATTTGGGTGTATTTATTGTAATGATACTGAAAAATGTCCTCTTGTAAAAGAAGGATGATGATGATTATTGCTATTATCTGTCCCTTTTACCTTCTAGATGTCCTGTGCAGCATCCTGTGGAATCTATACAATTACTATAAGCAGTTTGCAGAGTGTGTTGAGGCCAAAATCACTGAACTTCGTCAGCCCATAGAAAAAGAACTTAAGGTAAAAGGAAACTTGGCTCAGACAGCGTCTAATCTGTCTAATCAAAGAAACAGTGCAGCATTGTCCTGGTTTAGGGAAATTTGAGAGAAAACTATTTGAACTTGTCTGTAATTGTTCTGTTGGCCTCTGAAATCCCTACTAAAAGTTACATTTTCTTCGGCAAGAATTAATTCTTGAGGTGGGGTTGATTGAAAGCTTTAATGTTTGATCAGTCCCATTAATCCATTAAGGTTTCTACCCAGGGGTGAAGCCCCTGTGGATTTCGCAGCATCTGGATAAGCAGCAGTTTTTATGAAGCGCAAATATGTATGTTAATAGAAAGATGCCTGTGCAATAATTTGCTCACTTACTAAAATATTTTACATTTTAAGGCTACCAGATCATCATAGCTGATTAGGTTTAAAGATCATCTTTGATGTGGAAATACTTCATGTCATTTACATAAGTAATCCCATTGATTATTTATTTTCCTAATAGGAATTTGTGAAGATTTCCAGGTGGAATGATGTCAGCTTCTGGGCTATAAAGCAATCAGTTGAAAAAATACGCAGGTAACTCAGAATTAAAATTAAGCTCACTCTTTTGAAACCTTCTTTCTAGATGATTTCTCTGTGATGTTACATTTGAATGCAGCAATGTTTCTTCTTCTCATAACACAGTGAAAACATTTATTTCCAGCAGCTGAGAGATTTCCAGGATTACAAAATCCAGTAACTTTTTTGCTTTCATTTGTTAATTAGAACTCTCTTTAAATTCATGAAGAAGTTTGAAGTTGTTCTGGATGAGCCATGTCGACCTGCCTTGGTGGAAATTGGTAAGGAAGAGCAGCTGGACTGCATGCAAAAGCAAGAAGAATCTGACAACAAAGAAACCAAAATTCAGAGGCTAAACAACACATTAAGAAAGGTTCTATCTGCTAGAACAGATGTTACCAAGGTGACTGAATTTGTTATTCTAAGTGTGGGAAGAACAGTTTCTCTGTTCTCATCTATATGTTGCTTTACTCTGATTTATGCAGGAAAATCTTATGTAAGTGTCAAATCTGTTGAATATATCATGAACTTTTTTGGTCTTACTTGTGTTCAGTGTTATGCAACACTGCAGATGGGTGGGAATGCAGCATGGAATGGCAAACATGGTCTGTACTGATCTGGCACTATATCTGTGCTCTAATATAGAGATGAGGCAGTTACACATTTCATCTCCAATTTGCTTACATATTGTCTGCAGCAATTTGTTACATCCCTACTAGAGAAGTAAAATACCTTGGGAGTTGAAATTATTATTACCCTTTTTTTTTTTCTAAGCAAGGGCCCAAACAGATAATGATGTGGTTGTAGGATTTATGTGTATATAAACTCTGATTAAATATTAAATCACTTTTGGCTTGGGTACTCATAGGGGAATGCACTACATTGTCATATGCTGTTGACTGACATTTTGTGGACTGTGAACATTTGCCTTGGACAAACTGATGCATGGTACATTCTCCACAGAGTCTCAGTTCACTATGTCTCTAATTAATTTGCCCAGCTCAGAGAGGAAGTCAGCTAATTTTCTTCCTGAAAGAGATTCCTATTCATGTCATTAGTTTTTATTAACAAGATGCAAGGAGACAATCATAACTCATCAGAATTTGGTGGTGAGTGGGAAATGCTGAGTTACCCTCAGCCTTGTTCAGTTTCTTCAGACCAGGAGCAGGGCTGATCTTGCTCATGTCCTGTACAGGAGGGTAGAGCGAGGAGGCAGAAATCTAATGCAAATCTAGTGTGTTTGACTGATTGAGGGTTTTGTTTGTTGGTCAGTGCTTTGTGAGCCTGTTACTGATAGTTAACGGGGTCATTGGTTTCACTTCTTGCAGCTCCGTGCTGTCTTCATTCCTTAAAGAAGATGCATGCAAACATAAATTGAGCAAAAAAAATTGAAAAGCTTTGGATGTGCTGAGAAATTAATTCCATTATTTAGTAATTTCTACTTGCACACTTGTTTGTGGTGTTCTTCTTCCACATATCTAGTGGAAAGTAAGTGAGAGTGTTATTACCTGACGCCCTGGGGTGAGCGATTTATTCCTTTAAACTTGGAAGGCAGAGGAAGCTGACCTGAGCAGTGATTACCTTTACATAGAGGTAATGACAAACACCTAAGACAGTAAGATCATAGCATCTTTGATTTGCTTACCTGTTTTCAAAACTAATGTCTGCCTGACATGTATGTGTTATGAATTTTCTCAACTGTTGGTGTTGAACTGATGAAAGAATCACATTAACATGTTTTGGGGTTTCAGGTGAATGCAGAATTTAGCCCTTGTTTTAAAGTGATTTGCTCCTAGTGATCAAACAAGAGTTTTGAATATGTGTGTATGATTTTCTTCCATTTTTTTTCAGGGGGAACTCCCAGAATGTCAGGGTGTCGTTACATTTCATACAGAATCTCTTCAATATCGTCTGTCTAAGCTGACAAAAAAAATGAAGAAAATGTGTACAGCAGTTACAGAAAATAATCCATTCTTAAACCTGGTGGAAAATCTTGACCAGTTCACAGGTTAGTTTTCTTGTGATTTCATACCCCAACTGACCTCTATAACATAAATGGAACAAATCAGGAAAAAGTGCAGCTATATAGTTGTCTTCCTTGAGTGTCTTCCCACAGCTGCTTTGCATACATTAAATTCTCAATCTCATACCTTTGTCTGCTGTCTTCTGTACAGGTGGTGTTATTGTTTCTGTAACTGAACTGCAAAATTTAACATTTGATCAGACAGCAACTAAGGAGAAGCAGAAATCAGAGGCAAAGCATATTCAGATGCAAAAGCAACGGGCTTTGTCGGATCTCTTTAAAAGCCTTGCTAAAACAGGTGAGCTTGAACTAAAAATGGGCTTGGTTTAAAAGTACAGAGCTCTTGAGCATTTTACTGTCTTTGCCAATATATCTAAACACACCATAATACAATGTAAGGTAACACCTTTACCCTCCTCATTCATCAGCCTTTTCATATCTTAAAAATGATCCCTAACTCAGCTTTCTTAAAGGACGTGGGACAGTGAAATGTCCTTAATGTGCACAGGTCTATGTTAGTCTTATTTCAGCTGTGTTGATCAGTTCAAGATAGCTCAGCTACAATGTGTTCTTACATTACAAAACTTGTAGCATGTTCAAAGACTTGTCGAAATAAGAACATTTGATGTCTTACTATCAACTGTATGAGTGACATTTTTCATATAAAAAATGAAGGCATGAAGGGATGTGTGCTGAAATGCTGTTCCAGGTTTGTCATACCGGAAAGGTCTGTCCTGGTCCCGTTCAGAAGATTCCCAGGAAGTTCTCTACCTTCGTCCACTGGACTTGTGTAGTGCATTGGCCACAGTGTATTGTACACATGAACTGGATGCCACGTATGTACACAGGACTTTTTAGCCTCAGGTTGTGTGAATTGCTGTAATACATAGAATTTATGGCATGTTGATTTAGAGTGGGATTTCTGGACAGTAATAAATTTAGGATTTTGCATAATACCTTCCTCCTGCTACTTCTCAGTTTGTTATGTACAGCTGAGCAAGGATTTGGGGGATTTTTTGTTCCATTTTTTCCCTAAATTTGCACTTTAACAACTCAGTTTCATTCTTTCCATGAATAAGATTTCAGTTAACCCTCCACTGTCCAGACTTGCCTGGGATGCTTTGCTAGCAGTATATTAAGAGTGTAAACTGCTAATGGTTTTATTGAAGGTGAGCTGTGATTTTCAGGGATTACTTCATTGTTTTGTCTTCATTAAATAATGGCATATTACAGCAGAAAATACATATATTTCAAAGTGGGCATTGCTGAAAAGCTTTCTTAGGGGAAAGATGTTTTTTCAGATTTTTTAAAAATTGTTTTTCTGTCAATAAGTGCTTTTTTGTCATTGAGACATGCTGGTTATTGTCCTTCTGGGATGTAAGCATTTGGTTTATGTATCAGGGAGAAAAGAAAGGCTTCTGTATGAAGCTGGATTTAGCTGCATGGGGGAAAGAAAAACAGTATCACTATTAATGCATTAAATGGTATTCAAAGATAGAGATCTTGCTGCTATTGATTAGGGTTTCCTTAGAATTTATTTCTAAAATTAATGTTTTTTCAAGACTGGAATGTTTTTAGAGAAAATGAAGAATCACAAGATCAATGCATTTTCAAAACAACAAATTTCAGGCAAAACTGTTGGTTTGAAGAGCTGACCTGGTGGCTCCAGCATGCTGAGGTACTTTTTAATACCGTACTTCTTTGTGCTCTGCCAGATTGCTGACAGAGATTTCTTCTGCCTGGGATGGATGCCAGAAGTACTTCTATCGGTCACTTGCACGTCACTCTCGGCTCCAGACAGCATTGTTAGCACCTGCCAAGGTAAAACCAGCAAAGTAAAACCAGAATCTTAGTTCTGTTATCTTTATTTTACCAGCTTGGACTGAAATTTCCTAGTAGTAAAAAAGGGATGGGACATAATGCTGTGTAATATGGTACTAAATATGACACTTTTGTGCCATTCATTAAATCCACCTGTTTTATGAAGGGATGAAATTGATTTGGGGAAAGAAGTTAATGATCTGTTCAGTGTACAGTGTCTTTCATCCCAGCAGATCCCTAATTGCTACTTTTTGAGCATGAAGAAACCCATGAAATGCTGAATACAATCTTGTAAGGAAAATAAACCCAATGTTATTCAGTGTTCTTGAAGAAATCAGTTGATATTTATAATTGGGCATATCTGGACTCTGTGTCCAACACAAAAGGTGCTAATATATTTTTTCATTTAAAGATTAGACTAAACCCAGCAGAACAGACAAATGAGCTCTGCCAAACTACCACCACTTTGCTAGAATTTCAGAAAAAAAGCATCTCTTCCAGATGTTCTTCCTCTCACTATGCTTTACCCCTTGTTTTACAATGTGATCTTATCAAATCTGATAAGATCACGGTGTAAAACACACATATCACGTTGTATCACACCTGATATTGGATACAAATAATGGAACGTGACTGTGATCACTTATGCTCTGTGTTGTGACCATTTATTCTGAGCTTTAAGATGTGACCACTTCTAATGAAAGGAGTGAAAGTAATTGTCAGTAGATCTGGTAAAATGATTGTAGCATTGGTCATGATTGTAAAGCATTTAGGCTGGTATCTCTTCAGATTTTAATCATTATGTGTATAAGGTAGATTTAATACTGGAACCAAATTCCTGATAAGAATTGCTGCAGTGGAGTGAAATGTAATGTGACTCTTGCACAAGTTACTTGAAAGGCAAATTTGTATGCAGGATATGTGGAAGATGAAGAAAAGATGAAGATGCGGAAACTGTAATAATTAGTAATAACTAATAATAACTCTAGTCTGTATATTACAACTTGTTCAATTCATTGCTCAGTGAAATGGAGGCACAGAGACTGCTGTTGTCTCATTGTTCATCTAACTGTTCCCTCCCACTCTTTCTGTTTCTGTTTTGTTTAGGATATTGGACTAGGTAGCATTGAACGATGCAAAGGGTTCACTGCACACCTCATGCAGATGCTTGTGAGACAGAGGCGATCTCTTACGGCACTGACAGAACAGTGGATCTTGCTCAGGTATTTTCCATCTTCCAATATTTAAATGTTGGCAAGAAGCTTTGACAGTAAGCAAATCAGTTCAAGAAAGATGGAAAATAAGGTAGAAGAAAATACAAACTTTTTCCTCTCCTTCTCTATATTTCTCCTCCCCTCAGTTAAGCTTAGATAGAAAAGATTTAGGTTTATCCTATCACTACAGCCAGTATTTTGGAATCAAAATAATTCTGTTGAACAAGTAAGGCATGTATGTGTAATAATTCCTGTAATTAATTACACAGTTAAACCATTAAACTTACAGATTGTTATATCTCTCTCATTTGGTATTGTTTGCCTAAATTAGTTTTGTTTACATTTAAGTTGTTAGCTTGACCTGGGGCAAATAAATGATCTGGGTGGTATTTTGAGCCAAAATAAATAAAGCATCAACAGCTTACAAAGAAAAATTCTAGAAAGGCAGGACATACTGGATGTTGTGTCAAAACTGTAAAAAGAAAAGTGTATAAGGATCTTTATTACTTGATGTGATTTTTTATTTCATTACTTGAGTCATCGGAGTCATTGCAAATGCCACCTTTGTTCAGCATATCTGTGCTCAGCACTCTGTAGTTCATAAAACTTACACGAGTCAGGTTAGGAGCTAATACCTTTGTACAGAAAAGGAATTCTGGACTGGAGATCACTGGTGCAAAATTTATTTTAATCCCAGGAAACTTGCAAAAACAAATAAACAGAAAACTCTGACTAAACAAACTCCTCAGCTTTACAGTCACAGGAATAGTAAAACTTTCAGGACACTTACCTGCATTTCTATGACTTTCATAGCAAATTAGATTTCCAGGGCTTTGTTGTATTTTCAGAATACAGGGAGGGAAATTCAGGGAGGGAAAAAAAATCTAATCAAACAACCTTTTTTTAAAAAAAAAACCCTATTGCTGTAGTTTTTCCTGGAGAAGTTATCTAGATTTTTTAAAAATTATTTTAGTTGAATTTAGAGCTTTTAAAAAGGAAGTATAGTGTAAAACTCAGTGATCATAACTTCTCTTTCTTCTTAACTAGGAACCTCCTGAGTTGCATACAAGAGATAGATTCTAGGTTGACTGCTGACAGAGAATACAATGCAGCATTTCCTCCTCAAGACAGCATTCAGCACTGGACGGACAGACTGCAGCAACTTTCCATGCAGTGTGTGATGGTTCTCGAGGAGCTGTCTTGGTTTATCCAGAGCTGCCCAAACGAAGAGTCAGCCAAGTGCAATGACAGTGAAAGGACTGATGTCAAACCCAACATTCCTCAGAATTCAGTGCCTGAAATGGGAAATGTTCTTGTGGGAATACCTGACCTGATTCCCTCAGATCTAAAGCAGTTGTCCCCAGTAACAATGGAGCGATTGCCTCCTGGCTGCAGGATGCGAAATAAGGATCAGCTGTGGCTGCAGGTAGCTACACAGTTGTCTGCAATGATGGCAAATGTGAAGGCCATGAAAGCAGAAGTGGACAGAGTAAGACAACAGTCACGTGAGACCTCCTTTTATTCCTGGTGAGTTCTACACATGAACATCTCTTCTGTTTGATGTTCATGTAATATGTATGAAGTAATTTTGAAAATTTTCACCTACACATATTGAAAAGTGGGTTCAGATGCTTTTCAAACGTTTTTCCATTTTTTTTTTTTGCAAAATGCTGTGCCTGACTCTTTAAAGAAATGTGTCTTCTCCCACTCCCCTGACAAATGAAAAAAAATTTCCGTCTCAGCTTCCCACTTTGTCTTTGGTCTCTCAGGATTTTATCCCCATAGCTCCTGGCTACTGAGGTGAATTTCAAATACAAATTTAATGAAGAAATTTTCATCTTAAAAGAAATTTGTATCCTATTTAGTAACAATCTTCTAATCTTCTCTCTGCTTCAAACAGTGTGACTATAGGCTTGTTGTCCAGTCTTTTATTTAATAAATTCAGGATGGAGACATGCTGCCTCTCCCTTATCCATGCCCAAGAAAAGGTTTAATCTTAAATTGGACTGTTTGTTCTTCTTTCAGTATTATGGTATTTCTGTTGCAGGAAAGACTTTGAAGTTTGCACATCAGCTGTGAGTTGTTTGCTGGAAGTCTCAGCCCAGCTACAAAGCATAGAGTCCCTGTTTCTTCCAAATGGGCAAGACAGGGAAGCTGCAAATCAGATGGCCCTAATCAAGAGCCTAAAGTATATACAAGAAGAAGTTAATAACACATCTTCAGACTTTACAGCCTGGAGAACACAGCTTCTTGCATGTGTGTCAAATTGCACTGGTAAGGATAACTTTTCTCTACCTGATTTGTAATGTTGGTAAAGACACAAGAATTTATTAGATTGGTTATTGCTGAAGGCGGCCCTCTGTCCCTTGTGATATCCAAAAACTTCATGAAATTAAAACTTGCAAAATTTAGTCCGGACTTCATTTGTGCAGTATAATTTTTTTACCATCTCTATTAGTGATAGATTCTTCACCATCCATCAGGATCCGTCAGGATTAGCAAGGAGATTTTGGTACAACGGTGTAGTAAAAGTTGTGTAGTGCTGTCATTGTCCTTGCTTAAAGGGAACATAGGAATCTGTAATCTGATGTGTTTCCATGTAAAACTGCCTGTGTTATGGTTCAAAAGGAAATCAACAGTCGGATGAAGAGTTTGTGGAGCAATTCTCAACAAAAGTGGAAACTGTTATCCATGCTGTTCTGTATGCTGTTCAGTGTTTGGTAGAGAGAAAACATGAAGGTGGAAAAGAGGAAGAAAAATCTTCAGAGGAAAATGGTAAGTTTGTCAATATACTTGAGTGGGGAGAAGAGTTTAAACCGTGCAAACCTTAAAATTTCTTAAATAGTGTGTCAGAGGTACCAATGCACAAGGAAATTGCTATTTTAATAGAAATTGTGTATTTGAACAGGGTGGATATTTCTAGATTGCTTGCTATAACGTTTTTAGAATGTCTGACTTGATCTCCATTTTTTAAATGTGTTTCAAACAAAGAGGATGCAGCCTTACTTGATGTGATTAAAGCCGGACATATAACTAAACTTTTGGGTGAAGATCTGTCTGCTGATCTGGAGTCTTTACATGTGCAGAAGGCAATTTTAGGTGTTTCAGAACTCTTGGAGATGCTGAAATCTTACAGGGAAGACTGTGCTTCATATAAACATAAGGTAACATTTTTCTTTTCATTAGTTTTTTGGCTTAGGAGTCTTGAGAAATTTGGAATTGTGAACTACTTTGGTGGTTAAACATGCATTGCTTCTTCATGCCCCAGTGCCTTAGAACTAGAAATATTTGAGAAACTGTGGACAAATGAAGGTAGTCTTCTGCAGTGCAAAAGCCAGGCATTCCTGTAGTAAGAAGACAAAAGTTGTGAAAAACCTAGAAAAAGCTCCAGAAACATTAGAAATTGTACTTAAACTCACCTACTGATATTTCTGCTTTGAGATCTGTTTTCAGTCACTGTTGTGACCCTCTCTGATGTGCATGTCAGTAAGCGTACAAATAAAGACTGGCAGCTGGGTTTTTTTTGTTTCAACTGTAGTTCTTCAACCAGTCCTGCTATTTGCTGGTGCGTCTAAAGCCCATGCTCTGCAAGTATTCAGACCTCATCCTGTTCTACCTCACCATTTCACTGGCATCTCACAGGAGTACTGGAAAACTGCTTTCTGTTCTAACCAGCATTTTTACAGAGCTTGCTCTAAAGGTAAGTTATTAGAGGTAACGGTGGATATATGGCAAGCATATATTTAATGTGTAAAAGTCTTGAGTAGAAACTAAGCTGAAAATGAGGAAGATTTTGAGTTTCTGTTCACCTTTGCAGGGGTTTTGTCTGCCAAAAGAATTGCTTGAAGATGAAGCAGGAGAGGGAGCAACACAGTTCCACGACTATGAGGATGGTGGTATTGGAGAAGGGGAAGGCAAGAAGGATGTGAGCGACAAAATAGAAAGTGAAGATCAGGCAAGTATTTGGGGTTGATCTTGTTTAATTGAAGTGAAACTGAAAAAGCTCTTGAAATCCATGATGTGGATGTCTTGGATAAAAAGAAAAACGAAGTGTTTCTTCAGTCTCCTGTTTATGTTGGCTTTTATCTTTGCATATCAGCTTATAAATATTGTTGTGATACTTAAGCTTTTAATATATAGACAAGATCCACTGTAATTTTTGACTTTACCAATGATTTAGATAGAAGACAGTTTTCAAAAAGGTGAAGAGAAGGAGAAAGAGGATCAAGATTCTAAACCAGACATTGAAGGAGAAGACAATGCAATTGAAATGTCTGAAGACTTTGAAGGAAAGATGCATGATGGAGAATGGGAGAAAAAAGGTTTGGTTCTTCCACTATGGCAAACTTATAAGAAAAGTTATAGATAGCCCAGTAATAGTTGATGCTTTTCTATTATATGTGTCTTTTTCAGCATATATCAATTAACTTAATGGGGTTATGAAATTAAGGTTCAAAGTAGGATTGCTTATTTACTTCTAAAGTTAACAAAAACATTGGCTTGCTTTCTTCTGTACTGAAACACATTCTGAACTGTACACAGAAGATGAGGAAAATTCAGATGAAGAGGAGGAACTGGATAAGCAGATGGGCAATCTTGGTAATGCTGAAGCTGATAAACTAGATGAAAGGCTCTGGGGAGATGAAGATGATGATGATGATGATGAAGAAGATGCTGGTAGTAAAACAGAAGAAACTGGACCAGGAATGGATGAGGTAATAAGGAATGGGGTGGGGGAAAGAAGTACCAAAGGAATTGAATTTTGGTAACTTGATGTGACCTAGAATGGGAATTGCCTCTCATAGCTCTTTGCCTTAGAATGGGATAATTCCAGGGAATAAGTTCCATTGAGTGTTGTGATTTGGGTTTTTTTCTGTAGGAGATGATGTCACTGAGACTTTGAAAAGCAGGTAACGTAATTGAATTTCTTTTGGATTTATTAATAGGAGGATTCAGAGCTCGTTGCAAAAGATGACAATCTGGGGACAGGAAACAAGGATAATAAAAAACAGCCTCCCAAGAATGAGGAAAAAGAGCAACAGGAAGAGGACAGTGGAAATGAAGAGAAAATCCATGAACAAATTGATGAGGTAAAAATTATTTGGACTACATGGAGTATCTTGCTGTTAAACCACATTCTGTTGCTTATACCATGTGTTTCTGAGAATTTGAAATGCTTTTTTTTTTAATAGTGAAGCACCCTGAGACCATACTAGTTCTTTTGAGAGCTAAAAGTAAACCATGCTCTATCCATTGTAATACACATTTATTTTCTGATTCATATTCCAGAAAGGACATTTTTTGTACCCTGAACTTGTAATGGCTGCCCAAACAGGCTTTACACTGAATTGATGTTTTGATGAACAAAGCTTTAAAACCCTAACTCTGTTGTGTTTAGCAACAGAAACACCTTAGTATATAAGAGTACATTTAGCATCTCCAAGAGTGCATATTCTGTTTAGAATGTTTCTGCCAGGAAAATTGCCTTTTGAACACAAAACATGCTGGTTTTAAGTACCACCAATTTATGTAAATGAGTTTGCTGAACTTAATCTTTTTGCTCTTCATGCAAGAGTATGTGTATCACTGGAAATCCCCTTTTAACTGATCAGAATGTAATATTGTATCCAGGACTTCTTTTCCTAGAGAATACAGTACCAGCATCTTGTTTCTTGTCTTTGCCTATCCTCCCACTTAGTCCATGCCTGTTATTTTCCCCCCATTTTTTTGCTGACAGCGTGAGTATGATGAGAATGAGGTCGATCCTTATCATGGCCAGCAAGAAAAGGAGCCTGAAGTTGAACCTTTGGACCTCCCTGATAACTTGAATCTGGAGAGTAATGAGAAGAGTGATGATGAAGAGGAGGAAGGTACAGTTGAAAATATCTACAGATTCCTAGATGAAAGCTACATGGAAGTGGGGGGGACAATCAGATCATGAGCCCTTTTTGTCTACAGAAAGGAGAGAGATGGTGGCAGGATTCTGTATAACCACCAAGAAGCTGCAAATTCATTTGTGCATCAAAATACCAACATAGCAAATGCAGGCCAGACAAGAAGTCAGCATTACTTTTTCCTTTGCCTCCCTTTCATGCACACTGTGAAGCATGCTCACTACTGTTATCCAAGCCTAATTTATGCTGGAATCTCCTTTTTTCTTGTCCAGTTGCTTTTGTGGTTTCATTTTTTTCTATTATACTTTCAAATATTTGTACTCTTAAGTCAATTGACTCTCAGGAATATTAGGTTAAAGGAAGTCAATAGGAATTCATCCTGCTGTACTGCTAGCTAGAAATCAATTGTGACTTCAAGGAATTATCTGGCTACAGAAAACACAGATTCTGTGTATAGCTCAGTATTTTATGGGGTTTTGATAGGCTGGGCAGTTTTATTCCAAATATCTGTAATATTCACTGTCTCTGTACTTCACTGAAAGTTTTATATACCTTTCTGATTTTTTTTAAATCTAGAAGAAGAGAATGATTTTGAAATAGATGAGAAACCTGTGGATTTAAACGAGGCAGAGAAGACAGAAGAACAGAATGAAGAGCATACTGATGAGACAGAAGGAGATGATCAAGATGCAAAAGCAGCTGAAGAAGGCATTTCTGAAGATAAAGAGGAGAAGGAAGATGAAGGAGACAAAGATGCTCATGATGAAGAAGAATCAGGGAATGCTGAGGATGCAGAAGAAGAGGAAGAGTCACAACCACCAGATGAGAAAAGAAATGAATCTGCTGAGGATAAGGGAATCCCTAATGAAGACCAAGGCCTTCAACCTCAGGTACAGTGTAATAAATAAAAGTGTGATTTTTTTTAATTGCCTTATACAAGATTTAAGAAATGGATGTGCTCTGTGATACTCCAAAACAAATTTGACATTGAATAGATAAAATTTTAGTGAGAGTCTTCATCAAGAGAACAAGAACTATGTTTATTAAACGTGTTTCTGCTGTCTGTGTTCCTGCAGCCTCCTTGGCCTTGTGTTAGAATGGAACAGAGCTGGAAGGGACGTAGAGTGATCATCTAGTCCAACTGCCTGACCACCTCAGGGCTGACCAAAAATTTAAGCATACTATTAAGCACATTGTCCAAATGCCTCTTAAACACTGATAGCTTTGGGGCATTGACCACCTCTTTAGGAACCCTGTTCCAGTGTTTGACCACCCTCTCAGTGTGATACTAAAGTCTCAATGACCGTTCCCATGCATCCTGTCACTGGGTTCAAGGGAGAAGCAATCAGCACTCCCCTCTCTATGTCCCTTCTTTGGGAAGTTGTAGAGAGCAATGGGGCCACCCTTGAGCCTCCTTCTCTCCAAACTAGACAAGCCCAAAGTCCTTAGCCACTCTTTATAAGACATTGCTTCCAGCCCTTGCACGCCCTTTGTTGCCCTCCTCTGGCCACATTCAAGGACCTTCACATCCTTTTTAACTTGGGGGGCCCAGAACTGCACACAGCACTCAGGTGAGGCTGCACCAGTGCTGAATACAGTGGATTCACCACCTCTTTTGACCAGCTGGTGTTGCTGTGTTTGATTTATTGATGCACCCCAGGATGGGGATTGCTCTCTGGACTGCCAGGGCTCAGTGTTCACTCACACAGAGCCTGCTGTGGGCCAGCATCCCAGATCCCTTTGCAGGGCTGCTCTCCAACAACTCTTACTTGAGCCAGTGTCACTCTGTCCTACGTGCAGGATTCAGCATTTGGACCTGTTAAATTTCATCCTCTTAATCATAGTCCAGTGTCCCAGTCTGTCTTAATCCCTTTACAAGGGGCCTTTTGTCCTTCATGAGAGCCCAGAGCAACTCCCAGTTTGTATCAGTGAACTTGGTAATGGAGCATTCAACTCCTGCATCTAGATCACTGATAAATACATTTAACAGGACTAGTAATGGATCTGAACCCCGAGGAACAGCACTGATGACTGTCACCACATGAAGCCCCATTCACGACAACTATTTGAGCCCTGGAATCCACCAACACACTGTGAATACCCAGCACACTCATCCCACAGCTGGACAACTTGTCCAAAAGGATGCTGTGAGGGACACTATGAAAAGCCTTACTAAAAGTCCAGAAAAACTATATCCACTGCATTATCTTCATCTACTAGGCCTGTCATCTCATGATAGAAGGGGGTACCCAGATAAATAGGCCTTTTGCCTTTGTTAACCCATCCTGACTCTGTCTGATAACTGTGTTTGTCTTTAAGTGCTTTTCAATAACACACACTTCTCAATGTTTTTTAATGTTAAAATAATCTGATGGCTTTTCAGGAAGAGGAAGATAAAGATAATTCAGAGACGGATGAACAGATCCCTGAGGCCGAGGATAGAATGGA
This sequence comes from Argya squamiceps, assembly GCA_037834095.1. Taxonomy (NCBI): domain Eukaryota; kingdom Metazoa; phylum Chordata; class Aves; order Passeriformes; family Leiothrichidae; genus Argya; species Argya squamiceps. The sequence continues at coordinate 31,498 of JBBMKD010089651.1, forward strand.
GCATGAAACACAAGGGCAGACTGGGCAAGAAAATCTGCAGAGTGACAGTGCTGTTGAGCTGGCTGGAGAGGCTTCAGAAAAAGACCAGTCTAAAGAGGTAAATAATGTGCAAGTGTCTGAGTTAAAAATGTGAAATTTGTGAATATGTTCTCAAGTTGAAATCAGAGAACTGCTGCCATAGTTTTCAAGAACTGTGTATAAAACCTTAGTTAATACCAGTTATAAATTCACTGAAAAAAAGCCTTAAAGACCATGTAGATACTCTGCATTTTCGTTGCTATAAAGGTAAGTTTAGGGTAATTGTACAAGTGGCTTGTCTGCTCTCCTGTAAGAATGATACTTGCAGTTATGAGCCATTGGTCCTTCAGAACAGAATGCAGCAAAGCATTGCAGTTTAACATCTGGAGTTTGTTTACAGTAGTTTCTGGTTTTGGTTACCTTTGAATTTTTTTTTTCTTTCAGGAAAGTGGAACTGGAGCTTCAAGTGCAAATCAGTCAGAAGGCCACGAATCCACACGCATGGCCCGGATGGCTTCTCAGAAGCAAAGCAGAAAAAATACACAGGTTCATCCCTTCTTTTAAATTTTTGTTTAAATGTCTTAATATTAACCAGCAAATAGGCAGGACTCAATTTGTCCTTGTTAGAACACTGTCCTCATTAGTGGTGGGTTGCACCTCTCTTGAAGCTCCTGGTGTTAATTTGTTGCTTTTCAGAGTTTCAAGAGGAAGCCTGGCCAGGCAGACAATGAGCGCTCAATGGGAGATCACAATGAACGCGTCCACAAGCGATTGAGAACCATGGAGTCCAGCAGTGAAGCAAAGCAGGATACAACTCAGCCTAAACAAAACGTGGAGGAGGCTGATGCATTTGAACATATTAAACAAGGCTCTGAACACTATGATGCACAGACATATGGTACAGTGGTATTTCTGGGTGTAAAGAGTTGTCATTGCAGAATCAAATCCTGAAACATTCCTATTTGCTGTAGTTTTCCCTGTTTGCCTTTTAAAAGTATGTTTAATGATCCTTACTTTGGTTAAAGGTGCAGCACCATTTCACTACAAGAACTGCTACTCTTGGGCAGTCAGACTCAAACTAACAATAACACTTTTGAAAATACTGATTTGACTTAGAAAAATGGATTTTATCTTAATATCTTTACAATCTACTCCCTTCAAATCTTACTCCAGCTAATCAAGGCAATAGCTTGCTGACATGACAGAGCACAGCAGAGTGAAAGATAAAACAGGGGTTTGAGCTTCAGATCTCTACTAATTTCACTGAAACTGATACGCAGTGGCCTCAGAATGCAACATTTTTTTTAACTTGACTACTTCTCTTCCCACTTTACTCTTGACAAATATTGTTGTCTTTGTGCAGATGTAGCCAGCAAGGAGCAAGAGAAACCTATTATGCCTCCTGAAGAAAAGGAAGAAGGAGACTGTGAAGATGCAGCGATGGAAACAGAAACGCAGGATGAGGATCTCATAGCAGTAGACACTGAAGAGCTGAAGCCAGAAAAAACGAAGTCTACTGCTACTAAGCCTTCTGGTACATTAAATTAAAAAGCCTTCTAAATACATGCTGATATGGATCTTTAGATCTATATGTAGATATTTGGATTTGCATGAAGTGGGTATGTTTCATAAGGCTAAATGCCTGCTCTAAATTGATTCCTCTGCTGCAGTAGTCTTACTTCTGCCCAGTAACCAGCATTATCCTTTGCTAAATTGACTGATAGAGGGGTTTGCTGCTTTCTTTCGAGTTAATGGTCTCAAATCTTTGTCCCTCACTTTGAAGAAACAAAAAACAAAAACTTCCCTGCTGTTCAACACAGTGCCAATCCACTTAATTAATTGGCATTTAACAATGCATTCCAGTGTCACCACCATCAGCACCACGTAACTCAATTGTTTTATGTATAACTAACTTCTGGCAAAAAAAAAAACCCAAAAAACAAACCAGCAAGAAGTAGAGGAGCTGGTCTGAACAACATCTGGTGAGGTAGCACCAAACTCACTGCCTTCTTTTGTAAGGGGGAACAAAACTGAGCAGCTAACAGACGTAGTTGATAGAGAAGATAGGTCTGACTTGTCAACCACAGAGGCCCTCCACACAAAATAAGCAAGATAAGAGAATCTCTTGCGATTTGCAACAGAAATTGTAATTTTGATGAATCTAAGTAAATGACACCATAGCTTGGAATTTTGAACAATTTTCTTTTTGAATAACGGAAAGCATGGCTGGAGAGGGAAGACAAGTTTTACAAGCCCACATTCCTGCTTCCCACTCCCTTGAGCTTTAATCACTTAAATCTCTTGCTAGACTCTTTATTTATGGCACAGGTGTGCATGTAATCAGTCTACTTGTTTTTCCACATGATTCTCTTAACTTGATGTACTGAAAGGCCAGAGTCTTCGAAACATCTACAATGTCATACCTTTTCTCCTTTAGAATAATTCTTAAGAAATGAGTTGTTAAACAGCATAGTACAGTAGAAACAGTAATAAAACAAACTGTCTAGTCCGATCCTTTATTTGTAAATTGATTTTTGATTTACAGAAAACTGTTCCGTTAAAAAATTAGAGATTAAAAGATAAGCAAAGATTGCCATTTTTAATGATGATTTTCTGACTGTTCTTAAATGACTTCGTTCCTCTTACCACTCTGTCATAGAGGCTATGAGAGTCAATAAATATACTTCACCAGTGAAATTGTCTTAACTATTACTTTGTTTGGAAAGAAGGTTACAAGACAGAAAACCAATTTGCATTAGGAAATGAAATGCATGGCTTTCTGTTCCAGTGAGTTGCAAGATGTATTCATCCCATTCCTAGAATTAAATGTCTTAAAATTTGCCACTTCTTTAAAAGAAAATGAGAAAATGTCAGCTGCACTACAAAGCATATGAGATATGAGATGCTCAGTAAAAGAGTCAAGATACAATATTGCTTCTTGTATTATGTGTGATCCATGAAGTCAGTAATTAGTTTTGTGGTTGTAGGACCAGGTGACATGGAGCCAGAGCTCCAAACTTTTGACTCAGAGGATGTCAATGACTCTGCACCGGAAAAACTACTAAAGGTGACTGAAGAGAAGCCAGAGAGAAGCAAGGACTCGACCATACACACAGCCCACCAGTTTCTGATGGATGTTTCCCAGGTAGGATACCCAGTCTGTCTTCTTTCAGCTACAGCAGAAGAAACAGATGATTTTGCCTGACCTGTGTTAATGAAACTCTCTGAATGCAAAAGACTAGAATTACGTTTTTTCAGCCAACTCGGTACCTTGCTATTATTTAATAGCAGAATGAAAAGTAATACACATACACTGTTGTATAAGCAGCTGAAAGATGCCTTTAAAATGACTAGTTCTACCCATCCTTAGCATGGAACCTTCTCACATAATGTTTTAAAAAGCTTTTGTTTTTCTATCTGCAAAGAACTGTCTTGCTTAGATCAATCTGCAGATAAAATGCTTGGGTAAAGTGCAAAGCAATGGGAAAGGGCTTATGGCCTGAAGATAACAAAAAGGTACATAGAGAGTGATGAGAGAACTAGGCATCACTGACTTTAAAACATCATTGTGGACAAAGAATCCACCTTACTCAATTCATTAAAATATATTACTTCTTTATAAAAGCTGACTGCAGGTATTGTAGAACCTTTCTGAGCTTCTAATGAATGTCTCAATTTAAAAAATACCACAGCCTAGAAAATCCATGTAACGCTTGTGGTTTTCCAGTGCAAACTTCTGGGAAAAAGCACAATTTATCATAAAGACCTATGGCATAGAAGCAGTTGGTGGTGGATAACCAGTTGCTAGAGTAAAAATATTTTCACTATCTGGTTTTTTTTAGAAGGATTGACCTTTCATTCTTACAGTATGGTGTCCTGAGTACACTCTTGGCGGGTGCTATTTTACTGTTTCTACACATAACACAGAAAGGATTGTATGTTAGCCACACTGGGTATTTCTGTCTTAATGCCAAGTGTTGCAGCTTTTTGGAAAAAGACTGCTGAATGCAAGTGTTCTCCTGTTGCCAGACTAATTGTGGCTTTGGGCTTTGTAGGTTTTTTCCAACTGGCACGCAAAATGTGAAACAGGAGAGGGAGCTCTTGCAACACCATTTAAAGGGGAAGGGAAAGAGGCTGCCGGGGGGGAAAAGTGCAGTTTCTCACCTTCCAGCAAAAGGGAGAGGAGAGAAATCCCCTCTGTGTATGTTCTTTCTCCCTTCCTTAAACGTGCAGTAGGTGACCAGTGGGACAGCTGCTGCTTCTTGAGGAATGAGAAGTTACTGGGACTATTGAGTTTGGAGTCATGGAGTTATTTTCCATAGTCTGTAAGCCTGCAGGTTATGCAGACCATGTATTGCTGTTTGGCCATACTGGTGGTTTATAAGTCAGGGAGAGAGGCTGTCACTGAAAGCACAGTGAAAGTAAAAGAAGTATCATAGAGCTTGGGTGTCCTTTAACAGAATGGCTTATCAAATAATATTTGGTGCCAGGTAAGGAGGATGATGTCATTCAATCTTCAAGTGGTTTGAATGACGTTTATAAAAAATATAATTAACTGAAGGATTCTATGTTTTCAAAGATACTAGTTAGGTGTAGTGTTCAACAGTTTGGTCTCCATTATACTGTCGATAAATCTGGTGTTTGTCAAAATCATTTCATTGGTTTATCTTGAAATTCTGTATTTTAATATATTCAGTGTCAGTATCATAGATGTTCCTAGCCTTGTTTCTTTATTGATTATATCACATATGGGGATATTTGTGGGGAGGTATTTATCCTTCACATACATGGAAACTATTAAAAAACACGGAGATTTAGAATCTTCATTTAGGTATTCGGGTATTTTTTTTTGTTTGTAAAAATGGGAACAATGCGTTTATACTTTTTTATAGTTTGCTATACTTTGGGGATCACTAGATGTGTAAACTTATTTTTCTGTTTCATAAAACTCCTAGCACATCATTAGAGATCCTGAAGAGCTAAGGAAGGAACTTGAAAGGCACCTGGAAGCTTGGCAGACACAACAGCCTGGAACTCCAGAGGAGGTTTGTGACCTAATTTGAATATAACACTGTCATAAGAACCCTTCATTGCCTTATTTCATTTTCTTTTACTGCTAAAACATTGAGGAATCCAAGCAGGCTGGAATCTAAATACTCAAAATTACAAGATATAGATACTATTTTCGTTGTTACGTTTAATTTACTTTGAAAAAGATACTACATTATTCTTGAAGCAGGATGCTGTTTCAGATCTTGTTTTGAATGTGAATGCAGATTGCCATACAAGACACCCTCAGTTATAGCTGGATACTGCCTTCCCCTTAGTGCACTGAGGTTTAGTTTCTTTCTTCAGTGCTCCCCACCTTGTTTTGTTTTTTCATAATTCACTTTAATTTCTTTGTGTGATGTAGGAGAAGGAAGCAGCACAGCTGTGGCAGAAGTATTTAGTACTGACAGCTCCTCTATCACAGCAGCTTTGTGAACAGCTGCGACTCATACTGGAACCCACTCAGGCTGCCAAGTTGAAGTAAGTTGGGTCTTTCTGAGGCTTCTGATTTCTTTAAACTCATGGGTTTGGGGTCCTTTAACCTCTGTAAAACTTCAGATTTATGTCAGTCTTGCATTACAGTAATTATTCCTGTTTGTAAATGCCTTCAATTTCCTTGTATGGCAACATTAGGTTATTTTATGAAATGCAAACATGATATCGTAGTAGGCACCCATCCTGAGGATATTGCCTCCTACTTTTTTTTTCTCCTGTGCAACAGGTCAATCAATTTGAAGTTAAATCAAAAATTATGTTAAATGTCAAAATGTTTTACATTGTTTATAACATTAAATGATTATTTTTTAAAGAGATATAGACTTGTTTCAAATTGCTGAAATGTAAATTCAAGGTCTGCCTTCATTTTTAGGTACCTAGACATAAACTTCTTTTAAAAACACTGAATATCCATCTTACATTAAAACTGTGGGTGATTTCTTTATCTATAACTAAATATCAGTATTAAAACTACTAATATTAGATTTGTTGTATTAAAAAAAAAATACTTGGTGTATATGCTGCATAAGCCATGGATTTCCAGAATGAGAGACTTGCTGATAACCCCTGTCACTGTATCTCTTTTCTCAACTTTCAGAGGAGACTACAGAACTGGGAAGAGACTGAACATGCGCAAAGTGATCCCGTACATTGCCAGTCAGTTCCGAAAAGACAAGATCTGGCTGCGAAGGACCAAGCCCAGTAAACGGCAGTACCAGATTTGCCTGGCTATTGATGATTCCTCTAGTATGATTGACAATCACTCTAAACAGGTAAAATAAAGCCTTGGGAGAAGCATGGAGAAACCACCTGTCATTGATGTGTATGGCAGTTGCTGACTTGTGTTTATGCAGGGCTGGTAGCTGCTGGAAAAGTCTGACTGATAATTCCAAAGCACCTCTTTTTCCAGTCCATGTGCTTGAACTGTTGTCACTTCATGCCTAAAAGATTTATTAACAAAAGATGAGTGAAAACTAATTGAAAGGGTGAGGTGTTCAGTTTGTTAGAAGTGTACATATCTGCTGTAAAATTACTTTTTGTGGCCTGCAAAAGGCTGAAATTTCTTACCTGGCAGTTCATTCATCATTCATCCATTCATCATAGCCCACTTGTAGGGTTTTTATTAATTAAAATGGTGTGTTTCCTTTTGAACAGTTCCTTATTTATTTCATTAGCTTACCTAAAGTGGTGTCTCTAAATCAATCAGCTGAAGCCCTCAAGCAGAACTAGTGTATTTTGATTGCACCGACTGTTTTACATATGACAGGCAAAAAAATAGGCTGTTTCTTCAATTACCTTTCTAGATGATGAAACATTCAGTAACATTCTTCATATTTAATTCTGGGCTTTGAGTAAAACATTGGCTATGCTATTTTTGATGCAACTTTTTTCTTTAATAGCTTGCATATGAATCCCTGGCAGTTATTGGAAATGCTCTGACTCTTCTAGAAGTGGGACAAATTGCTGTGTGTAGGTGAGTTTATTTGAAATCTTGACTTTTCCTCAGTACTTCACAGCAAAATGTAAATACCAGTTCCATGCTGTAATTTTCTTTTCTTTTCTAAAGCTTTGGAGAGACTGTTCAGCTGCTGCACCCATTCCACGAGCAGTTCAATGACCAGTCAGGGACACGGATATTGCGTCTTTGCAAGTTTCAGCAGAAGAAAACAAAAATAGCCCAGGTACACAGGAATGCCTCTAGGCCAACAGGTTTACCAATCTTTTCTAGACAAGATGTCAGCAGCTTCATGGTTAATAAATAGAATTTAAAGCAGGAGTTAATACAGGAAAATGCCAAGAACTGTATCTGTGTTAGCTGGTCAGACTGTCTTAGCATTTAAAATACAGAAAGGTGTTCTTTAGAAATGTTCTAGTTTTTATGATGAGAACTTGATTTTCTTCTTTATTTCCACTGCAGTTTCTAGAATCATCAGCAAATATGTTTGCTGCAGCACAGCAGTTGTCTCAAAATATTAATCCGGGTGAGTTTTTTTGTGTTACTGTGCTTGTTGCCATGGCAGCAGAATGCTCACTACAATCCCGAAGTAGGATCCTGCCAGGAAGATTCCTACGACTGAAACATCACTTGAATTAGGGATTTGGGTTTTGCTTTGTCAAAAGCAATGCTTGGTTGAAATTCAGCTCAAAACCCAAGCAACACCTACTTCATATTTGTCAATAATTCACTAAAATTTTGTGTAAGACTTTTTAAAAAGGCACACCTTTCTGCTTGCAGACTGTGTTAAGCCCTAGACAGTGCCAGCTTGGAGCATTGTCCAGCTTCTTAAGCACCCTGGCTCTCTAGATACTTCTGCTCCTGCTTGAGAGCTTGAGTTCTCTAGGTATCCAAAACACACTGCTCTGAGGACAGAATTTGCCTCCTACCTGCCTTTCACTGTCTTGCAGCTTTAGGTCACGAGCTGCTTGAATTTCCAAGAAAAGCTGGAAGACTACTTGCCTTGTGTCTGCCCCATAATTAGTCTAAAAGATTGCTCTGTGATAGTTAAAAGCTTGTCATGGTGGCACCTGTATTTTTTATAAGTTCTTGTTATTGAAGTACTCCAAGAACTGGGCAGTCTGGGATTTATAATCCACAGCTGCTTTGCCACAGGGTGGCCATGGTGTCAATATTCTGAGGGGGAGCAGCATCCAGTTCTGTTAAACTAGGCAGGGATGCAGCAGCCATCAGCTCCTTAGCATTGGGGAGTTGGCAAGAGGAAAAGCTGGATCTATCACTTCTTTCTCTAAAAAAGCAAAGCCCTGTCACATTTGGGGCCTGTCTGCAGAAGTGTGTTCTGCACCCTCTGTAACAATTAGGGCTTGTATCCCTGACTGTAATTACTGTGATTTTACGTGTAATCAAAGGACAGATACATAACTTAGATTGTACCTCTAGAGGGATGTATCTGACTCTGTGGGCAGCTTGGGTCAAGTAACATGTCTCCAGAAATGTTTGGTGCTGAGGAACCCAACATGGGTGCTATGTCTGATGTTTCACAGAGTTTACCTCAGACTAATTGGACTGCCTTGACTGTGCCTCTGAGCCTATCTTCTGATTTAGTTTCTTGCAAAAATAACCCATTTTGGATAGTCCAGAATTGTTCTCTGATGGAAGCCAAGCCTGTTAAAGTGGGGACAGCAGAGAAAAGCCTGCAGATGGACCCATAGGTACCTGCTTCTAGAGGAACTGATTTGAGCTCTGTTTCATTGCAGCAGCTGGTGCTCTACTGAGCTAGTGGCTGGACTCCTGTAATTCAGCCAGTATTTAACCCCTAGGCATGAAAGACAAGGCCGTGACCAAGTCTGTTTGGTATTTTCCATGACTTTCATCCTTGATTATAGTACTGGTGGATGGTGGAGTTTGTGTGTTGTGTGACACGCCCTTCTCTCCTTTATTTTCACTGGTGTCACACATTACTTTCTTTGTTGACTCACTAGTAATTGCAGCTTAATGTTAAGTCACAGAATTCTGTTTGATTAAGAGTTAATTTCTTAAGGAATACTCCTTTTTCCATTATACCCCAGGGCAAACAGCAAAATAGGGGTTTTATCCTTTTAAACGGATTACTCTGAACTTACTGGAATTTTAAATGTTCTTTGTGCTCAGAAACAGCGCAGCTGCTTTTAATTGTATCTGATGGAAGAGGCCTTTTCTTGGAAGGCAAGGAACGGGTGACAGCGGCAGTTCAAGCAGCTCGGAATGCCAATATCTTTGTTATTTTCGTAGTGTTGGACAATCCCAATTCCCGGGTAAGTGAACTGGGGAGAAGTATTCAACTGCAGTGAATGAGAAACCGATACAAATCTTTTTCTTGTCTTTTATAGTGCCATACAGCTGCCTTATCTTTTGTAGAGGTCAGATACTGAACCCAATTGCCGTTTTCCACGTCTGTTAGATATGCCGTTCCTTCCTACTGTGCTTCTTGTCTTTTGTATTAAAAAAAAAAATCTCTGCTTCCATGCCACAGAAAGGCTAAGAGCTCCTGTCTTCAAACAGAATGGTTGTAGCTCTTGGCCACCAGGGAAGCAGCTGGCAGCTTGACAGATTGGGAGTTTGAGAGATGCTTTGTTCCATCTCAGCTCTGATTCATCTTGATAATTTCTGACAGCAGTCTCCAATTGACATGACAGCTGGAGCCAGTATGAGATTAAACATTAGACAGAAGGGAGTATGTGAGAGTTATTTAGTGCCTCAGTTGGGAAAGCTGAGTCCTGCATCTGGTAATGGGGGAAGAAAAGATAACCTTGGAGGGGAAGCTGAAATATCTGAGAGTGTTTCAGGAAGGCTCTGTAGTGCAGTAAGTGAGCAAACATAAGACTGACAGTGAATTTCATGGTAAAGACTCTTAATTTTGTGGTTCGTGTTTTCTTCCTGTATCTTTATTTTTGCATTCAAAACTCATCTGCTATATTTATTGTTGCAAAACTAACAGTTCTGCTGACAAACGGCTGAAAGGTTCTGATGAAACCTGGCTGTAGTATCAAGCAAACATTCTGGGTGTTTTTCATAAGTTTTTGGGCTTTTTTTCTCAGGGAAAAAAAGGCATTTTCCATAACCTTTATTAATTTCTGAGCTGGTACACTGAGCAACTAAAAAGTTACTTTACAAGAAGCACAGCTGGAGTTTAATATGATTTTTGGTTTTGTAGTATTTGTTGAAATACTATGAAGTTGCTAAAGAACCTTCTATTAGAGTACTGCACAAATACGAGTTGAGCACTAAAGAGCTTACAGACTCTTGGGAAGGCATCAAATTAATAAAACTAAAGTGCCAACAGTAAACTCAAATCATAAAATGCTAAGAAAAGACAGAATTTATTTACAGTATTTGGTATTGCAGAAGCTTAAGCTTAGTCTCTTCTAGCCTATAATTCATGGATTAGTACACTTTTATCTAAAAGGGCAAAAGCATTTAACTGATTCATTTTCAGCCTCTGATCTGAAACTCTTCGAGCTTTTAATCTTAAAAGTATTTTATTAACTTTTAATCTAACGGGAGAATTATAAGTGCCTAGAAAATAGGATAAATTCTATCAGTGGTCATAGAATATGTGTGCCATTTAGTAGTAATAGCAATACTTTTTTTACAGGATTCTATTTTGGACATTAAAGTACCTATATTCAAAGGACCTGGAGAATTGCCTGAAATCAGGTCTTACATGGAAGAATTCCCATTCCCGTTCTACATGATCCTTAGAGATGTGAACGCGCTCCCAGAGACGCTGAGTGATGCCCTCAGACAGTGGTTTGAACTGGTGACTGCCTCTGACACTCTTTAGACTTTGTAGACAAGGTCAGGACCCGACTGCTGCTACTGAACTGCTGAAATACAAGAAACTGCATTTCATGGGAGGGGTCATTCCTAACTGGGATTATCCTGCGGGAGCTGCCCTGGAGCAGAGACTGTGTAAGAACAGAATGGTTTGGGTGCATCCTCCCACGTGGGTCAGAGGACAATTATGCAATGGTGAGACTGTCTCCTGCTATTCCCACAAGTAATGTAAAAGCTGTCTCAATTTCTCTTGTAATAACTTATTACCTAAAAAAAACGCATTTGTAATATTAAGAGGTAATATTATTCCTGCCACTTTGCCCCCTGCTGTAAGTAAAACCAGTCTTGTTCCTGGGAAGGCATTTCTGCATTAGAAGTTGAAGTGTCTTGCAAATAAAGCCTTATTCAGCATCACCCACGTGGAGGTGCCTCTGGGGAGGGAGGAGTGGAGAGCAAGGGAGGCAGATCAGATGGTTTTACTCAACCAAAAAGGAAAAAAAAAAAGAAAAAA
>JBBMKD010092353.1:0-41427 GCA_037834095.1 Argya squamiceps
ACGACTACGCGGCCGAGTTCTCGGAGCTGTCGGTGCGGCGGGAGCCGGCGGGGCCTTCAGGGCCGGGCGGGCGCGGGGGGAGCCCCGCAGGCACCGGCGGCTGCCCTGGAGCGGGAAGGATGGGGCTGCTCCGCACGGCACAACATGAGCCCGTCGGGAGTCATAACGGAAGCACCGGGGGGTTATTGCCGACCCCGCCGTGTTGTGGTGTTTCAGTACAACGCATCATGTCTGCGGCGTTTTCTCCCTGCCGCAGCAGCTGCCGTGTGCGGCGGCTTCGAGGGCTTCCAGCCCGATCCCCAGTGAACTCGGCTGATGTTTTCTTAATCCTCACTAAACCCGCCAGCAGAACCTCCGCGTCCTGGCGCCGGTGACGCCCAAGTGTTCCCCTGTGCGGGACACGGACACGCTGGGTGGGAGCGCGCTGGCCCCGCTCTGGGCTGCGGGATCTGGAACACGCGGAACGAGCAGCCAGAGGGTGGTCGGGCCCTGAACGGGCTCCCCAGGGAATGGGCACGGCCCCGACCCTGCCGGAACTCGGGGTCCGTTTGGACAACGCTCTCAGCACAGGGTGGGATTGTTGGGGTGGCTGTGCAGGGGTAGGCATTGGCCTGGATGATCCTTGTGGATCCCTTCCAATTTAAGGATATTCCATGAATCATGATTCGGTGATTCACTGTATCAACATAAATTCAGAGCTTATGCTTGGCCTGTTCTCGTTTTTTGAGGCTTTTTAGCGATGTTCGGTACCACTCCATTACGGATTTGTTACACAGACTGGCACCAAACAAGCAGAGGGGTGAAAGAGGCAAATGGCCAGCAGGGAAGAGATTAGAATGTGACAGACACAACAGGCTCAGTGCTGGGTCAGGCAGTGACATCTTTATCTCTGTTTCCTCTGCCCTCGAGAGATCATTATTTGGTAAGAACAATATATTGGGACTTATCCAAGTGGGTTTGAACCTGCTACTCCTTGTGAAGAAATGTTACTTTTCTGGTACTGAGAAGGGCCCTTCCCCTGGGAAACAAAAAGGAAGGTACTAAAGAACTGAAATTGTGGACCAACAGAAGTCAAAAGATCCATAATCCAAATTTCAGGGTCATTATTAAGAATTACCATCCTGAAGATTCCCAGCTGAATTAGTCTTTAAAAGCATAAATTTAGCTTTCAGATAAGTAACACAGTAAGGGTTTTAAACCCATGCAAATTAAAGGTAACCTACTAGAATATTTCCTTAACTGAAATCGGGAGTGGGAAATGTGATCTCCAGGATGAAGCAGATACGTGGGAGAGAGGCATCTCTGCAAACACACATCCCTCAGGGGCAGCACATCTGGTCCCACAGCTCGGGCACTGTAATCAGCACCAGGGCTGGGGCTCAAATGCCAATCTAACACTTGAAACCAGTTTTCTGACCTGTTTTCCAGGACTCCAGACCCAGCTGCACAAGGCACGATTTGCTGTTGCACCTCACACAAGAAAAAGCCCCTTTAAAACTGCTGAAGATTCTGTTATGTAGCAGGAATTGTTTAAAATAGGTGATATAACCCACAAAGCAGCCGGAGTGTGCAGGACCTGTACAGGTGCCCAGCTCAGGACAGAACTTTCTGGTGCTGCAGTTAGGTAAATTAACTGACGAGTGCCTGCATGCCATTAGCAAGCACTTCCTTAAAATTCCTTGGCATTATTCAAAAACCCAGTTACAGCTCAACTGCTAAATCATTCATTGGCTTAAAGTCTGCCCCTGCAACTTTTTAAGGGAAAACAAAGAACTCCTCCAACAAAGAACTCAGGGGATGGCAAAGAACCTCCAGTTTTGGACCCTAAAACTCAACCATAAGCTGCTGGCATTGGAGAAGATTAGGATGTTTGCAAGAATTGCAAAGCTGGGAAATGTATAACGTGATGGGAAATGCAAAACATGAGGCAGTGCAGAAACCCAGAGGATCAAGTTTAACCTCAATCCAAAAGCAGTCTGAAATCTGTCCTTAAAGCACCTCAGAGCCAAGAGCCCCTGAAGCACTTGGTGAGGCTGGAGGAACAGCAGAATTTGATGTACATTTCTGCTACCTAATAACTCAGGAGCCCAAAAAGGAGTTCTCAGGTGACATTTTAATAAGAAGTGAAACCCACTGTATTCCCAGAAGTTTTAAGCACATTTCTCTTCATTTAAATGTTTCATTTAAGTGTTTCTCTCATTGAACAGAGATCGGGACAGTGAGGGATGTTGGATCCTCTGCAGTGTCTGATGCAATTCAGCTCCAGTCAGCGTTTCCCTGTTTGTCCCCCAGCCTTCCCCGAGGGAATGGCTGGGATGTGCATGTCCCTTCCCCACACAATGTGACTCAGGAGTGTCACCCCGACATATTCACATTGCTTTTATTTAGGTCTTCTGCCAACAGTTACAGGGTAACAGACACTTGGGACTGCAAAGTCGAACTTGCAAGCAAAAATCAGGACCAAGGCAAAAAAAAATAAAAATCCACAAAGGCAATTAAATCAAATCCAATATAAATACAATGTTCTGGAGCTCTTTAATCATACTGCTTTCTTTAATAAAGAGGTGGTTAGGATCTTACAGTATTTTCTTTTGGCCTAATCCAAGGAATTTGTTACTCTTCACCAGTCTTAATTCCACACATACAAAAAAAATTGATATTCAACCTTTAAAATATAAGCCATATTTTCTTAATAAAATAAGTTTTGTGCTGCTGCTTGTTTAGTAAGTACTGTACATCAACTGTTCACGGCTATTTAACAAATGGACCATACAGAGTTCAAGCTAGAGCAAAAAAAACCCACAAGAAAAATAACAACCCAAACTGAGCGTCCTGTAAACACCCTATGTACAGTCCCACACTTGCTTGTAGAAAGGAGGTACGAAAGGGGCTGGAAATTGAACACAAAAGCACTGGAGTCCTGGAAATTTTCTTTCACAACTATTGAAGTGCAAATCACTCAGGCAAGATATGAATTTCACTTGTTTATTGCTCTCCTGCTGTCTGGCTTCCCTTCCTGAAACAATCACATTCTTTTATTTCACACTGATTTTCCAAGAAGAAAACCTTCCGCGAGGCAACGCTGGATGCTTGGGCTGTTTGAGACATCGTGTGTGATCCCAGAACACCCCGACTGCCCTGGCAGCTGCGGGGAGAGGGCAGAGCAGCCCTCCCACCCCATTCTGTTCAGATATGAGATAAGGGAAACAACAGCATTCAACAGGTAAATGAAAGCTACTCCTCTTCCCACAGAACTGCATGCACTCTGCGACACTTCCAGTCGCAGGTGGAACTCGTGCGCATGGAGAAGGCAGAGACTCGGAGCAGATCGGGATGCCCGTGTGGGGTTTGTGGCTAACTACAGATCCTGATTTGTACCTGGGGTAACACCTATCTGCTACAGGCAGCAAAACGCACCTCAACATGCAGCTACTCGTTTGCATCTTGGACTAGAGAGGGGGAGAAATGCCGATGCCAGAGCGCGGAGAGGGTAGGGTGCATAGTCCGGTATAGAAAACATGCGGGTCACTCCAACCTCTCTAAACTTCTTCAAAGTGGAAACAGGGTTTAAAGGGCACAGCAGCTACTGAGTTTGGCTTTTTTGTTTATCCAAAACCATGAAAACCCAACGCAGAGGGTGAAATAAGGGCAGAACACGATCTGCAAGTCAACAGCTGAGAGTTTCAGAAGCTGTGAAGCTTTTGTGTAGTTAAAATTGCTGTTAAAAGTAGGTGCTACATCAGCAAGTCTTCATTCATAGTTTTCTATGAACAGCCACCTTACAAATGAGTGCAAATCTTAAAGGTCCATTTTACATTTCAAGTCTCAAGGTTAAAAAAAATTGTTACAGAGCAACAAGCTGTTTCTGTAAATGCCCACACTATCTCTTTTCAAATGGTTAAAAATGGCACGTGCTATGCCACAGCTACTAAAAGACATTTCAGAATTCTAGACCCAACTAAAACACTAAAATAAAAACGAGGAACCAAAATACCTTTGCCCCTCACTGCAGAGCAGCAGCCAGGTGCGTTCCGGTGTAATGCTGGTGAACAAACTGATTTGCAGAGAGAACCTTGACCTTGACCCCGATTTTATTCTTAATGAGGAGCTTTCTAACACCAGGTGAGCGGGAACAGCCCCTCTGAGATTGTTTTGCTTTCAATGAACACAAGTCAGAGTTCGGAGGATGAGATGGAGGTGCTGATTGGTGTCACTATGCAGGCACTTGTGTAGAGGAATGTAGGCTTCTCATGTTGACACTTAGTGTTGATGTGTTCCCTACGCTCTAAAAGCCTTCCTAAGAGTTCCCTACCTACTGACCACGGATAGTTCCTGGTCTCCTCCCCGTCACCTTGAGGATATACAGCAGTGGAGGTTGACACAAGGTGCAAAGGAGGATATGAACCAAACACTGTGGTCTCGAGGAAAACAGGACTGTGCTAAACGTAGGATCTTCACCAAATGTGACATCAGTGGGCTCAGCACTTAGTTTGCATAGCATAGTGATGTTGTCACTGTTCACAAACACGTTGCCCCAAAAGAAAACGGGAAGAGTGAATTCCCGGGGTTAGGACAGCTCAATGGGCCAACATGACCGGTGTGGATTTCATGAAGGCAAGGCAAGTTTCAACGTCAGAGAGTACAAACCAAAGAGGTGTAGATGTGCTTCTGTCCGCGCGCAGGCCAGGGGCAGCGCTCGCGTGGGGCCGCCTGGGAAACGCGTTCGGCAGGAAAATGATACCAGAGCTCTTCCCCTCAGAGCGTGGCAGGAGGGCGCGCCTCGTTTGTCTCTCGAAGGAAGCGCTGTGAACACTTTCATAGGAAAAAAACCCAGATAATGTGCCCGGATGAAATCGGTACTGAGCTGCCACCACGGTCCCGCCACCGTGCGTACGGTCACTGTGCAGCAAAACGGGTCTGAAAAGCAGTGACCAGGTTCCTGTGGGGAAAAAGGCTGTTTTCCTGCTACAAGCACAAATCAGGAGTTTCCCCCATGACAACAACAGGGATTTTCATCATTCTAAGGAACGATCTGGTGTGCTTTCAGAATAAAAACCCTGGGCATGAGAGCAGTGATACCATGACACAAAGAGCAGCAAAACCTAGCAGCAGAGAGGGTGAGAGCCTGGAGGTGCTGGAGGTGGGGATGTGGTGGGTGGGAAAGCAGCTGGCCTGGGCAGACACATGCCAAATGCACACGGGCAATGGGCACTCTGAAGCACCTGGCACAGCACAGGCTGCAGTCGGCAGCACTCATCGGACAGAAATATTGAGAGCTGTGGTGTGAGCACACAGCCTCAGGAAGTGCGGGGATGTAAACTCTGAGAATGTTAATGACTTGTGGATTTTGGCAACAGACTCAATATCGTATAAAAATAATGTTTAGTAAAAAAATCCCGGTGTCCATCATAAAAATTCAGGGGGGGAAAATAAAAAGAAAGAAAAATATGGATAGCGCTTTCTGTCTTCATGGGATGGAGATGCCCCCATTTGTCAGAAACAGTTTTAAATAACAAGTAGTACATTGGAAACAAAAATGGGTCAGCAGCCATTAAACGTGTCCTGTATGAAAGTGCACATCTTTCAATGGGGTTTAACCACCGTGAGGTCGTGATCTGACACAAACTGCAACTGAGGACCATAGAAATTAACTCCTTCCGATGGAAATATGGACCACCATCAAGACAAGATTACTAGTTTCCTTACAAGATTAAAAACATTGAAATTTTGCAGCATCATAGTAAGGCACTCACCCATGGAAAAGTCTGTGACTGTTGCTTCGAGCGGCAGCAGCTGACTAGCTTGTAACACGAGGAAGACAGTTTTCAGTTCTGAGCTAAGTGCTAGGGTGCCTTACATTATCCGGGGGGAATTACTTGGGGGCGGGGAACTGTTAGTGTTACAATTCTCCTATAAACTAGTTGGTTTTTTTTTTTCCCTCAACCCATTAAAGCATCTCATAATCTAAAATATTAGTTTTATAAATCTAGTCTTCTGTTTTAAGGCTCTAAAAATCCCCTCCCCCCAACACCCACAAAAAATACCTACCAGCGCCTGGTGGGCAACGGAGGACCAAAGCCGCCAGTTCACAGTCAGGAGTCTCTAGTATTGCATCTTAAAAATGAAAACCTGCTTCTGCCTCCCGGGAGTTTTATCCCTTCCCTTGAATGCCTTCATGTGTTTGGTCAGGTCAAAATTTTGCAAAGCCAGAAAAAAATTTAAAAAATAATCATCATCATCATCATCAGTCTCTTCCAATCCTACAAAGGTGTTGGATCGTTCTGTCCCGTGGTGCTGGTCTCCTGCCTCGAGTCGACACTGCCTGCCCTGCAGTGATTTTTCATTGGAAAAAAAAAACAAGGTGTCCCAATGCTTCCTTTTTTGTATGGCTCCTACAAATCTGAAAGCTTTCTTGAGTGAGGTAACAAAAGTTAGGCTTTCAAGCAAAGTACATGGTACGTAAAGTGTCCTGATGAACCTGCACAGCCTTCGCCAAGGCCTGGGGGTCTCTGCCGTTGCTCTGTCCAGATATATGGCTGCCCTCGCCACTGAAAATCAAGGAAATCACTGCGTAATTATTTCATATTTTCCCCCCAGGAACACTGAGAAACTCCCCTGGGGATCAGCTGAGTGCTGGCAGCACAGGAAGTCACCTCACTGCAGTGCACAGGGATGCTGTGCATGCTGGTGACTGTGACTGTACTGCAGATTCCAGCACCTTGATGCAGCTGGAAATGCTCAGACACCCCAGAAATGCACCCACAAGCCTGAGATGAGCTCACAGTAGGATTTAACCCTCCTTTATCCCCATTCCCCCTGTGCTGGACCTTAAGAGGATGCAACTACATGCAGGTCTCCCCCTACAAAAGCTCTGCTGCAGCACTCTTGGACCCAGGCATTTTCAAACACCAAGGTCCAGATATATGGCTGCCCTCGCCACTGAAAATCAAGGAAATCACTGCATAATTATTTCATATTTTCCCCCCGGGAACACTGAGAAACTCCCCTGGCTCTGCCCTCCACGGGCTGTGCCCCTCACCTGTCGTGCTCCTTATCCACGAGATGGTACCGCGCCCGGAACGCCACCAGCCGGGCGTAATAGGCTGGGGCTGGGATGGAGACGGAGCGGGTGCAGCGCACGTAGGTGTGGCACAGCTGGTACGTGAGGATCTGCAGCTCGTCTGCCGTGAACCGGTTGTCATCCCAGAGCACGTAGTAGTGGGACGGCCGGCTCGTGCCCTGGGAAGGACGGGGCCGGTGTGAGAGATGCTGCCTGCACCTGGATCCAGCTGCCTCGCATCCCCATCAGCCCCTCCCTGATCCAAATGATCTGTCAGCCAGCCTAGGCAGGAGGGATGCCTGTGCCTCCCTGCTGTGAGAACCCTACATGGCAGCAAGGCAGGAAAGCTCTTGGCACTGAGGTGCAAAGCAGTACTAATGCTGCTGCCTGGTGCCTGCTCCCTCTGTGCCACACAGCCTACTGCATCCCCCACTGCATCCCCACCAACCCGGGCCAGCTCCCACTGTCTGCACAGGGGAGAAGAAGCTGAGCAGCCTCCCTTCTGAAAGCAGCTGCAGATTACACGAGTGCAGTTTTTCCAGTCCAGTTTCTGACTAATCTTGGCTGCCTGCAGCCAGGCAGCTGCAGAGCAGGCAGGGACGGCTGGCCTGGCTCTCCCACCCACGGCCAGACAGCAGGTCCCTGCTGAGGACAGGGCGCCCCGGCGAGCCCTGCACGCTCACACACCAGCTGACAAGCTGCTGAATTGGCTGCTCTGAAGGAGGAAAATCTCTTAGGAGAAACCCTTGGCTCCAGGAGAGAAACTCAGTACGTGCCACATAATGCAGCAGCAGCACGGACCCACCACCTGCTTGCCAAACCACCGCAGTGGCAGCTGAGATCCAACTATCCTCAAATCTAATTGCCCATGTCTCCATGCTGACAGGAAGGCTGTGACAGGGCCAGGATAAATGCACAGTCTGCAACAGCAGCCAAAAAGCCCAGCACCATCCCAAGCACCAGCACTGGGGCACAGTACCTGAATGCCTGCATGACTGCACAGGTAGAAGTCAAACTCAAAGGGGTGGGTGATGTTGGTATCCACTGTTGTTCCTGCTGGGATGTTCCCACTCTTTCCAATCTGTAGGGAATAGAAAGAGATCCAAGCATTGCAGAGTTTGGTTATTTCCAGTTGTCAAGAGCACTGTGCTTAACGCAGCTGCCCTGCCTCAGGACCATGGTGGAGGGTCCTCATCTCTGTCTGAGATGTAGAGACTGTCTCCCCCATTCAGGAGGGACAGCAGCAGCTCATCCTACTCTACTTCCTGTCCAAATAGGCCTGCTGGCATTTTTTGCAGGCATCAACACCAGACATGACATGGAGACACAGCCAACAGTATGGGAAAGAGAGCAGCAGGGTGAGGGCTGGGCAGGGGCCCATCCTACTACAGAGATGAGGATTAAATGAGCAAAACTCCAGGGATCTGTGTAGAGCACATGTTGGAGTCTGTGCCACAAGATACTGGGGCTTTTACAGCCTGATCGAAAACTGTCCTCAGTTCCCAAGACTAAATCTTCCGGCTCGTGTGGAGCAGTCTGGTTAGACTCAATCTGACTATTAAATTCAGATGAAATCTAGGAACAGTGACAGCAATCAATGTTATTGCAGAGCACACATGAACAAGCTGTGAGCAAGCAAGAGGTTATTCAGCCTGTCACGTCAGCAACTCCAGCTATCACCAAAACAACAGATGTTTTCAAGCTGACAGAGGCTATTTCAAGAGTCACCAGGATCATCAGCACCCAGTAACTCATAATAACAGCAAACAGCTGGCTGGAGTTCTAGAAGCAGACTAATCCATATGGCTGTAGGAGTCCACTGAGCAGCACGTTTCATTCAGAATGAGCTCTCCCCGCCAGTGGTGAGATTTCCCCTCGGCAAAGCCAGGGCTGGCTCTTCCATCAGACAGGGATGAATCAGCTGCCTCCAGCCCTGGCACCCTGCAGCACTCACCCTCTCGTTCTTGTCTGCACAGAAGAGACGGGTGTGATGCCTCTTCTGGACGACGATGTAGGTGATGCCAGGCTGGTAATCCTTTTCCAGTTTGATGCAGGCGTCTCGGATTGCCAGGAGCTCATAGTGAAGGATCTGGAGAGACAAGGGCACACAGAATGAGGGGGGGGACACACCAGCATCCAGCTGTCCCTGGGCACCCTTAAGGAATGTCACAGAGCTGGTGCAGCCCCACTGGTCTAGGACCTGAGGGTTCCTCACCTGTGGGAGCTGCCCCTCAGGAACACCATCGCGGTAGAAGATGATCCTGGTGGGTTTGAAGCGTGTGGATTTGTAGAACTGGATGAGGAGCTCCCTCACCATGTAGGACAAGTCCTCAATGATCTCCTGGCGAGGACGCTGCACGCGCACCGTGGCACAGTACCGGCTCGGGTGGGCGTCCATGCTGCCCACAACCTGCAGCGACACACAGGCCAGGCCCATGCCTTACACCAGGAAGGACAGAGGGGATGTGGGACATTCCCAGCCTCCACCTGCTTCCCACATGCACAGCAGGCCATAGGCAGAGCACCTAACTCACAGATCAGATGGGACAGCAAATACCGTACAGGCAATCAGAGCCCAAAAGGGATATCCTTGGTCATAGCCACATCCTGATGTCACACTCTGCCATGCCCTTTTAAACATTTGTGGGAACTTCCAGTGAGACAACTTTGGTTGGTGCCACTGAATGCCGTGGCTGTGGGGAAGTGATGCTGCTCTGACCTTGCTTCACCTCTGCCTGGCAGTGAGAGGGAGTGGGGCTGCCCAAGATGGCCAAGGGCTGCCCCAGACAGCCACGGGCTGCCCAAGGACATGGGTTGAGTCTCTTTGTGGCAGCCATTGATCAGGGAGTTCCCACTGCGGTGCAGGCAGACCTCAGACACATCAGAGCAACAGATCAGGGGCAGCTGGGCTTGGCTGTGACACAGGGCTGGGGGCACAGTGTGAATCAAGTGCTGGCCCATGCTGGGGAGCAAACACCCAGCTGCCTCACTCTCCACACTCAGCAGTGACTGCACCGTGTGCCCCACATCCTCTCAGCAGAGGGGAAGCACCACAGACTCCACATCCTCAGTCAGCAGTGTGAATCTGCTGCCCCTTCCCTCCCCAACACTTTCAGTTTTGCTTTGCAAACAGAGCTCTGGGGCAGGGGCTCCCCCACTGGAGCCCATGTGTACAATAGAAACTGTTCCTTTAGTTTCAGCCACAGACCCACTGCTATTGTCTAATCAGCAACACAACAAGGACAAGGTCAAGCTGCTCCAAAGGCTCTACCCTTCTCCTCCCCTGCAACTTCAAAAAAGCTTTCACAAAAATTAAGAAAAAAGTCCCAGTGGTCCTGCACAAACCACAAAAGATATTTTCAGAGGGGAAGCTCTGCCGCCAGGAAACAGACTGTTCTGTCCCACCCACACCTACAGCAAACAGCCCAAAGCTTTTCCCAACCCCTTCTAATTAAGAAAAAAAAAAAACACTCCTCCAAAGACACATTTGCATGCCAAGGAAAACCTGAGCTGTGAGTCCTGGAAAGTTAAGAACTTAATAGGAAAATGCTGACATGCTTATCCTGCATGGCAACGAGCACAGGGCAGTGTCTCCCAGCCCAATGGAGGGCACAAGCTGTCCCTGGTCTCGCTGGCACCGAGCAGCACTTCGCTCCATGGATGCTCATTATTAATTTAAGAAAAAGGCAAATCCTCCTCCACAAAGGGCTCGGGAGCCCAGTCACCCCAGTTTCCCTCATGTCCCAAACCCCAGCTCTCCAGCAGGGGGAAGGTCCCTGAAGGGCTGCAGCTGGACAGGGATGTCCTGGATGACTCTACACAGCACCAAGCTCCCGGCACTCTGAAGGCCACACTCGGGGCTGGCACATCACGAGCCCCATCTGGTGGCAGCTGCCAGTCTCCCCGCGGCTCCCAAAAACTGCAGCCTCCCTGTGCTGAGAGGCAGGAAGGGATCGGGACACAACTTCCCAGGACTGACAGAGTACAAGCCCACCCTGAGAGGTGTCATCAGTAACACATGGATACGTGAGTCCCATTCCAGCTCCTGCATCCTGCAGGGTTTTTGGGCACCAAGCTGTGAACTTACAGCCGTTATGGAGGGTTTCTTCCCATCTCCTGCTGGCGGGTGAGTGACATCAGCCCCGAGGAAGATCACTGGCTGCTGAAAGACGGCAGAGCTGGTGGGAGAAGAGAGAAGAGAAAAGAAGCAGTCAGCCTTTGGGGCCATCTCAGGGTGACGTACAACCCAATGGAGATGAGCAGATGATATCAAAGATATCTCCTGACCTCCAGCTCTGGACTGGACACATCAACAGGTTGTTATCAACAAGGGGAACAAGTTACAAACCCTCATTTCAAAGAGCTACTTTATGAAGGCCCCCTTTTCTCCGTGTAAAGCCAGGCAGGCAGCACCACAAAGGACTTGAGGTACAACCCCAAAACTATGAGAGGCAGTGGCCGTACGAACCGCTGGTGAGGCACAAGGATGTTGTTGATCCCGCCAAGCTTGACGTTGATCTTGAGGCAGAGGTTGGAAAGGGTCTGTGGGGAGGTTTTCACCACATTCTTGACCTGGACGCACTGTGTGGCCATTCCCAGGAGAGTGTCCCCAACACGCTTCACTTCAGCTGTGGGCAGAGGAAGCAGGTGAGCACACAGGGAGTCAGCCCTGCAGCACTTCCAGCAGCACCCTCGGGAGAAAGAGCCCAGCAGGAGCCAGCCCTGCTGAGCCAGCCCAAAGCCCACCCCAGACGCACCATACACAGGCGTCTTCCCTGGCAGGATGACAATGATGAGCTGAAGCCCTGAATAGGTGTTCTTGAGGTGTCGGAACATGGGCTCCACGCTGTCTGCACCCTGGGCATACTTGCAGAAGCAGGGCTGGCCCTGGATGGGCATCCCGGCGTCCTTGGAGATCTTGCGCAGCTGGTCTGTGAAGTTCCTGTGCCAGGAGGAGAAGCAGTGAGCCCTAAGCCCTCCTGCACACCAGCTGTGCCACTGAGCACAGAGCCCCACGGCCGAGTGCTGCAGCACAGGACAGAGACACGGCCATCACATCACCTACTGGTGGCTCTATGGCACCCAGCACAGGCATGGCACAGGAAATACAAGACCAGCACGTGTCAGGGCTGAACTGTCCCCTCTTGGTGCCCTCCTACCCATGTACTGACTCTTTCTAATGCAATGGAGTTGAGCCCTTCTCCTTTAGGAAGCTGGAGCAGTGGGGAACAAACCTGCTGCCTGCAATAGCTGATTTCCAGGTGATTGCAAAGCTGATGCCAGCCTGCACTTACCACAGCTCAGCCACACTCTGGATTTTTGGAAAGCCAAGGATTGATTTGATGCGGCGAGAGCCAGAGGGAACACAGGGCTCACAGCTCTGCTGCAAAGGGATCACGGGAGGAATGCAGTGTCACTCCCACCTGCACACAGGTACTGCAGACATGGACACTCTGAGTGCTTCCAAACCCCAAACACTGACCATGCCAAACACCCAGAAAAGACACACAAAGTGCTCACCTCAGTGCATCCACTCTCAGTCAGAAGAAACCTGAGGCCCCAGAAGAATTCAAAACCAAAGTGACCATTTCCATAAATCAAATAAACTGTTTCTGCTCTGTGTTACTTTGCTACAGAAACATATTCTCTAAACTACCAAAGCTTTTCTTAAAGCCCAAAACTTCTCTGTAAGAACCCATGGAAAGTTAGGATGCTTCCTACATGAATGACGTAATTTCAGATTATCGGGGAAACTTTTAATCCTCAGAACCCCTTCTCCCTGGGGAGATTCAGACTGGAAGAGTTCAACACAGCTTTAAAGCTAGCAGTTTCATCTCCCAGTACTGCAGCTCCCTGACACAAAGAATAGATCAAGAAGAGCCTGACTGACAGCTCACAGGTACTCACTCCAACCTGGCTGCTTTGTGATGGCTTAGGGACCATTTGCAATGGGACAAACAGTAAGGCTCTCTGGATAAACCAAGAGCAACAAGACCTGGACACCCCACATCAGATTGGTACCACAAGCAGTGGAGCTCCCTGCAGCTCCAGCACTGGTGATGCTGGACACACAGTCCCCGGCTGTGAGCAGCAGTGTGGCCACCTCTGGATCCACAGCCCCTCTGGCTTCCCCCACCCACATGGGCTGCCCCTTTCCTTACTTCAGCACCTCCTCTCGACACTGCTTCTGCGGGGCAAAGCAGGCAATGGCCCAGACTTTGATCTCAATGCCGTTGTAGAACTGCTTCCCTCGCATGTCCCACACGCCCTGGTTGGGAGTTGCAATGGCCCGGTTCTGCAAGGCAAACAGAGGGTCAGAGCACGGCCGCAGCCTGCCCGGCCCCGCAGCCCCAGGGCCCCTGCACGGGCTGGGGCTGTGCTCCCTGTCCCAGTGCTGCAGCTGGAGCTGACTCCCTGGTGATGGGCAATCCACAGCCTCAGCTCCTCAGCAGTGACAGAAAATTCACCCGAGTTGCCCTATGCTGAGCACCCCTCTCCTCGTCATCTCATCACCAGCGACTCTTGGCTACAACTTTCAGAACCAGTTATACTGCAAAAAACTCAAAAAACACAAAGCCAAGGTACTTTGATAAAACATTCCAGGTCTGACATGAAGCTCTGACATAACTTCTGCTCAGAAACAGTGTTTCCAGGTGTTGACAGCCCAGCCCAGGCAGCCCCACTTACACGGCCTCCATACTGCAGGATGGGAGCTGGCAGGACCCGCCCTGTCACCTCCGTCATGTCATCCTTCACCTTGATCCCAAACTCCTGAATGTATGGATCCAGGTTGTAGCTGGCATTCTTCATCTGCAGAGGAAAGGAAGAGCCATGGGGGGGAGTAAGATCAGCTGCTGCATCCCAGGCAGCTGCAGCTGGCCAGGAATTGTGGGCACCTGAAGTCCTGCTCTCTACAGAGCTGCAGATAGAGCAGCTCTGACAGGGGAAGGCAAGCAGATCAACACTGAGGCCCAAACCCTCTATGGCAAACTGACCCATGGGGACCTGATTTTGAAACACACTAACCAATGCAACTTACAGCACAGCTTGCTCCTGAGATTTGAGATTTCAACAGGAAGGTTCAGACTGGCAAGAAACTTATCAAGAGTCCCAGAAGGAATACCAAATGTCCCTGGCTTCAAAAGCCCAGATGTATGTGTTTGGGGTACAACAGCCCCATTAACCAGTGGCCAGGCACAGCCTGAGTTCCTGTACTGCAACCCCACCACACACAGCCCCACGTACACCCACAGGCAGGGGTGTGTCTCTAATCTGTTTCCCATTTTTAGTTTCAGCCTCCTTTGGGTCAGGTTCTATCAGTGCAAGAACCTGAATTTGCTGCATGTGCATTTGCATGGTGTCTTTGAGCCAGGCTCCCCTGTGCCAATGTCCATCACATACATACAGGCACCTGTGTGCAGAGATTCAGTGGGAAGAGGGGGATCAAACCCCACCATTAAACTCACCAACACCTTCTCAGCAGGTCACAGCTCTCCTCCACAGAGCAGCTGAGGAGCAGGACCATGGCAAAGTCCACCATGGACAGGATGCCATAACCTGCCATTGGTTATTGTCCACCCCCCATGGGACTTGAGTCACGTACCAGTCTGCTGATTTCCTCCTGCCTGTCTGGGGCAGACCTGGCTGTTGCTTTTATCATGGTTGACGTTTGATTGTCTGTGAGCTTCTTGATACACCGCTGGCCTGCCACGATGTTACACACCTGCACGGGGAGGGGACAGACAGCAGCCATGTGTTGGGGACAGGTAAGACACGAGGGCACCACATCTGAGCACAGCCCCAAACCACAGGTGCCAACACTCACCTCCAAGGGAAGGTACGTGTGTTTTTGTTCCTGGCCAACCTGGAGACAGGGCAGGTGAGGGTATTTCAGCTGCAGGTTGTATTTCTGCTTGAAGTACTGAGCCACTGTGCACTCCACTGTCTGACCACTCTCCAGCTGCAGCGGGAACCTGGCAGAGGCAAGACATGAGGGATGCACCTACTCAGAACAGACACTTCCACACCTCAGGTACTGTGGACTGTGGCTGGGAAGAGGGAGCTGCCAGGCTCCCACCCTGAGCTGCCATACAACAAAATAAAAAGCACAACAGTGGTATTTTCAGAAATGGAGTCAGGAATACTCTGACCCCAGTGTGGGACTGAGGTCTCTAAATAAAGCTCTCCCTCACTAATCCAGTTAATCAGGGCAAATGTTTATTGCAGGACGTGCCACACATGCCATGGTTGGGCACAAAAATACAGCACACTGGGCTCAGAAGGGCTTCTGTGCCTGGTGTCCTCCCTGGGAGCTGAACTGAGCTCCAGGGAAAGGCTAACTGGCTTCTCCAGGTACAGGACAGCAGTTGCAGGGTGGGCAGAGGGAGGCAGGAGGGGGCAACATTTCCCTTCAAAAATAGGGGAAAAAAACAATCAAACTTCTTGTCTGCAGGGCTGAGAGGTGCCACAACACCCACAGCTGGAGCACAATACCCATCCTCAGCCAGCACCAGCTGCTTCCAGCTCCATAAAGAGCCCCATGAAAATGCAGAATTGACCTGATACTCTGTAGAAAACCAAAATTACAGGAGAGCCAGGCTGACTACATCAGCGAGGTGCCACATTCCTCCTGCACTCACCCAGCCCCAAGGCTACGACCCAAGGATGCTGGTGCACAGGAGACACTGAGGAGTGCTCAGGCCCAGCCTGTTCCCAGGCACACACAAAAAATTCCAAGGCAGACACTCGTGTTAGCCCCTGACAAAGTCTCTGCTTTGGCAGTGACTATTTTAAGAATGAAGAAAACCAAACCCGGAGGTAAAAACTAGGACAATTCCTGGCATGTCAGCTCCCGCCCGCCGCCACGCTCTGCCTGCCAGACACAGCATCCTCTGCACTCCCATCTCCCTGCATCCCACTCCACACATGGCACAGGGCTGCAGAGCCCCAGACACGTCTCCTTTTGCCATCAAAGACTGGAGCTTCCTGTTCAGCTCTCCCTAACGACACCAGCAGCTGTTAACGAGGAGAACAGTGTGAATTTTTCCAAGGGCATCTGCCCACCCGCCTTACGTCTGGTGGCTGGCTGGTCGTCGGGTAACGTTACACACACGGTATTTCCTCTTCATCTGCCCACAGTGGGTCACCTCCACCTTCAGACCTGATGTGAGACAGGGAGACACAGCACAGTCATGGTGAAGATGGGAGCAATTTCCCTTTGCCTAACTTCCCCAGGACACCGCCAACAGCTCCCTTAACTAATTTCCTGCTTGTAGATACCCCAACAATAGCAAGAGGGAGGCAGTGGTACCCCAGAAAATATTTAAAATGTGCAACCCCTGTACCCCCACCTCACTGCAAGGGCTGGATGGGACACAAGCCACAGCCAGTGTCAGGGGACAGGTTCCAGAGCTCCCTGGGGGGTTCTACCTTTGATCTCCTTGGTGAAACGCACTCTCTGCGAGTCCGTCAGGGGCTTGGGCTGCTCGTCGATGTTCCGGATGTCCAGCACCTCACACATGAACTCGATGACTGGCTGGGCTTTGTAGAAGGCAGTGGCTGACACTGTGGGACAGACAGCACAATGTGTCTCTGCTCTCAACCAGCCTTCCCAAATAAACCCAGCCCTCCCACTGTGGCTCCCCAGCATGAGAAATAACGTCACCATCGATGTTGAGCATCATCTTCCACATGGCAGGCCGGACTGACTGGTGGAAACCAAACCAGACCTCCCTGCCCCCTCCCAGGGGGTGGTAGTAGCCTTCAGGGGGGGAGAAGAAGGAGCGGCCAACAGGAGTGTACCTGTGAACCAGGGCAAACCACATCAATGGCACACACTGGGCCCACAGCAGCACCCTCAGATCCCCGAGCTGGCACTCATCCTGCCAGCTGCATCATCCCCTCTATTTCTTTTGCAGGAGCACCCACGGACACGACTGGCACAGCTTCCCCCTCCAATGACTGTCAAGGCCAGTCCCAGCCACAGCAGCCTGCCAAGGGCAGCAGTCCCCTCCCCTCCCTGGCACAGCCCCACTGTCCCTCAGCTCAGGTACCTCATGGAAGCCAGGTGCCTCATGGCAACATCCAGAGCCTGGACAGACTCCAGTGGGACGGGGATCTGCCCGCTGACCAGGGCCTCGTGCAGCATGCGCCAGCTCACAATGGCCATCCATTTGATAGAGACCTTAAATATCCTGTCCTTGCCTTCCCCCGGGATCGTCACCTCAAAGTCAACCTGCGTGCAGGAGGGAAGGGACAGTGACCATGGCATCCCCACAGGGATGAGGTGGGGTCGTTTTCTGCTGGTCTTTCCCAGGCAGGAGGAAGGTCACAGTGCCCACATAGGGCTCACTGCCCTCTCTTACCCGTTCATTCCCAATGGGTAAGGCCGTGACAGTGTAGATGTTCTTCTTCCCATCATAGACTGGTTTTCGGTCACCAAAGATCTGTGGTTTGAAGTGCTGCACCATGTACTCCACGACTTCCCTACACAGGCAAGATAGATGGGCAGGGGGAGAGAAGTGAGAGATTTGTTATGTCACTTTCTTTACAGCCTGATACCTTCTGCAACTTGCCTAGTCCACCCCAGCCTCCCTCACTGGGACAACTGAGAGCAGAGATGTGACCCCTGGGGCAGGAAAGCCCCTGGACAAGCAGCCATGTGCCTTGTCCCACAGCTCAGTACACTGGCTTTTGCAGGAGTGTACATGGCACTGGGGGGAAGAAGGAGTGTACATGGCACAGTGTGACTTATTGCCAAAAGCACATGCAGCATCTGGTCACTGGCCCTCAGGGCACAGAGCTCCCCAGGCTGCGAGGGCAGGAGGGGACAGGCAGCAAAGAGCACATCAAAAAGAAAAACAAAGAAAAGTACATGATGGCCTGAGGTCTGGGCTTGCTATTTTTAAATCAGGGATTGTTGCCAAAATAGCACAGCTGCTTCAGAGCAGCAGGGACTGTGCTGAGGCTCCAGACCCCTGACGCTCCCAGCCTGCACAAACATGGCTGGGGGGTCCAGCCACCTGTGGGCATCATGCAGTGCCATGACCTCTGCCACTGCTGTGACCCCTGCTATAATGGTCACCCTAATGGCTTCTCACTGCAAAGACAGAGACAGGCACTTAAAGAGCCTCCACTAGGAAAATGGAAGCAGGGAACAAGTGCCAAACCTCTAATACTTGCCTTACCTGTTGACTCTGCGGGGACATTTATCAGGTTTGATATCCACTTCATAATGATACACATCGATCTTGGGAATGTCCACTTCAAAGTAGTTGGCCAGGAGCTTGATGGGCTTCCCAACAGTTCCTATCCCAGGCCGACGTGGTGCTTGGAACACCTGCTGCAAGGGGGGCAGGTATGCGCCTGCAGCTGTGGAAGAGAGCACAGGTCAGGAGGGCTGCCAGGGATCCCATACTCAGACAGACAGACAGATCTCACAGTCACAGCGCTCTCCATCACCACATCCTGAACTGCAAGGTCTCCCACTACCCCTCCTCCTGGCAGGAGGTGGCAGTGGCAGAATTCAGAGCAGCACACCAGGAAGCAGATTCCCTGGGCACCATCTGGGGAGCACTGGTGCCAGCAGAGCTGTTGAAGGGCAGTGCCAGGGCACAGCAGCCCCACCAACTCCCTTTGCACAGGCTCCAGCACTGCCACCTGCTATGGGAAAGCAGCACCAGCTCCATTGTCATGGTGCCCCTTTCCAAGGGGATGCAATTCCCTGGATATTCTGTCACCAGGGACATAGAGACACATGCATTTCCCCTCCATTCCCCAGCAAATTCCGACTCACTGCTGGAGGGAGGATGCCACAAGAAACAGGA
Source organism: Argya squamiceps (assembly GCA_037834095.1). Classification (NCBI taxonomy): domain Eukaryota; kingdom Metazoa; phylum Chordata; class Aves; order Passeriformes; family Leiothrichidae; genus Argya; species Argya squamiceps. The sequence continues at coordinate 18,886 of JBBMKD010092353.1, forward strand.
AACGCATTGTTCCATCTGCACTACACAACTGTTGGACTGCTGGGTTTTGCAAAAAAGACTGAAAAAAACCAAATCCAAACCAATCCCAAATCCCCACTTGAAGCAGTGTGGGGACCTGTAAAGAGGGAAACACCAGGTTTTCCACACTTCCCATTACACAGACTCACTTATAAAGTTCTGGAGTTGCAGGATGGCACCAGCACATGGCCACAGGACTGAGCTGCATTTCTAAATCAACAGCACCCTCAGACTCAAAGGTTTCTTAAAAGTATTGCCAAGGACTTATTCCACCCCGCTGCTCTCTGAGCTGAGCTCTGCCCTTCCTGCCCCATTCCCACTTTGCCCATCTTCACCCCTCCCAGTTTGCACCTTCTATTTGTTCCTCACGCACTGTGAGGTCCGAGCCAGCTGGGCCAGAGCAGGGATTGAGTGTGGGGGTATTCAGAGCGCTCCATCTGCCCGGCCAACTGTCCACGTCGGCCCACAGACAGCAACCCAGCTCCAATTCAAGCTCCTGAACACATGGTGCTTTTAGCACCCCTTTCTCCCATCCACTTTCTTTTTAAATCCAAATTTCCATTCCAGGCTAAAAATATCAGAAGCAGAAAAACAGTAGAGAAGCAAACTAAGCTTTAAATTTGCCTTTTAGTTTCGCACCCAAACTTTGCAAGACTTTTCCTGCCCATGGAAGGCCACCAGTCCTGCAGGACACCGAGGGGATGGGAAAACTCATGAGTGTCCAGTGGCTGAACTGCAGAAGTTAATTCTCCAAAGCCAGCCTCTGCTCCTGCTTCTGCCCTGCAACAGGAGCTCAAGAGACCCAAAATCTGCCGGGTGCCCCAAGCCTGGGATTACCTGGCCCCAGCATCTCCTCGGACAAGGCAGCACAGGACGTGGAGCAAGGTGGGAATCCTGGAGTCCACTGCAGGGCTCAAACCCTGCAGGCACCCACAGCTGCCCCAGGACAGGGTGACTGCCAGCCACCCCCAAAAAACATCTGTGCTGCACTTCGGAAGCAGCTCGTTTGAAGGAACTGATTTTCAGATGAGCTGCTCTCAGTAAGTCATGTCTCCACATGATTAACATTTCTTGGCAGTGGCCAGCTCCCTGGCTGCAAGCTGATGCATTTTTAAAATATGGCTCACAAGCAAAGAGGTATTTGCCAGTGCTGCTGGAGCCTCCAGTTCCTGAGTTTGAGTGAGGAACCATACCACCCACCTGCAAGATCTGTCAGGGGACAGCAGCTCTCTGCTGCCTTTCCTGTAGCCACATCAAGGCCAGCACCCGCAGCTTCTCCTCCTCTGCATCATCTCACTCCCCAGACAGTCCTGGCAGCCATGTGTGAGCAGGACCACATGCAACTCCATGTGCCCATGGTAACCCCACACATGCAGGGAACACAGGGCAGTGGCCACAGCTTGACAGCTGCTCAGTGGCACTTGGGTGCCCAAGAGGAGCTGAAGCCAGTCAGGGGCTGGCAGGAGTTGCAGAGGTGTGACCAATCTGCCTCACACCAATCCCACACTTGGCACTGCTTTGGTCATTCCAAAACTAAGGCTTTATCATGCAAAGCCTTTTGCCAGAGGGTCCCCAAATGCTCCATGAACATAACACCCCACAATTAGGCTCACGAATCCCAGGTGAAGGAAGGAGCCAGCCTCCAGCAATACAAAAGTTGGCTCAGAATTTGGAAGGAACACAGAAGATACAGCAAAAACAGGGTAAGATAAATGGGCAAAGTGGCCAGAGGGAGCAGCACCTGATGCTACAGGAGATGCTCTGCAAAGACCAGGGCAGGACCATGACCAGCATTGAGGATGGGCAAGTTCACCCCTGGGCTGACTCAGAGAATTTAATTTTGGTGACCACAACACACAGTCCCTGAATGTGACAAGCCAAAGCAGCTGCCCAGGCAGCACCTCCAGCACATCAGCCAGGCTCTCACCCAGCCTTGGCTGCTTCAGCCCAGGTGGGAGAGACCCCAAAACCCTTTGGGGAACATGCAGGCTTGGCCCGTCCTTTCACATGCCACATTCCTGCTCTGGAGCACTCACGGTCCCTCCACGACTTGCCCCACTGAAAGTCACCCTTCATCTGGCTCAGAGGATGCTGCCAGGGAACCCCGGACAGCTCGACTGTCATCCCCAGGCCCCTCATGCCTGAAGCCGGCTCAGGGCAGCAGAAAAGGAGCCAGCAAGAAGAAGCTTCGTTAAAAAGCTACCCAGAGTGCATGGAAACAGGGGGGCTCCGGCATAGAGGGGGGCTCCTGCATGGGGGGTTTGGCTCCCACATACCTCGACTCTCCATGGCGAAGCTGCACAGGCTCCCACTTTGTCATGTAAATGCGGGCGCCGGGGCCGGGGGCTGCAGGGTGAGTGTTGTTCCTGCGGCACAATGCGGCCAGTGAGCGGGATGAAATCCGCTGCCATTAGAAATTCCGCGGCCCGGGAGGAATCACAGACTTTCGCACACAAAGCCGTGCCCTGGGGACGCGCCGGCGGCGGAGCATCGACGCCCTTGCGCCGGGTACCGCGGGCAGAGATGGCGGCGAGGGCAGAGCCACCGAAGTGAAAGCAAGTTTGAGGTAATTAGCGCTGGAATACGCTTTGTTTCTGTTATTTATTGTAACAGCTGGGGAACACGACCCGCTGCCCAACAGCTGCCTGCGCCGGGCGAAGCCGCCGGTGGGACGGCATGAAATTACCATGTCATTGAAATCCTCTCCAGCGCCGCATTCAGCCGAGGGGCCGCGGGAACGGGGCCCAGACAAAAGGGAGTTTTATTGCGGCGGCGGCGGCGGGTCCACGCCAGCCCCCTCTCCGCACACCCACCCGCCAAAATACAGCCGGGAATCAGAGAGGTGCAGAAGGGGCCGCGGCACAACAAACGCCACCGGACATGCAGCGTGCTCCATCCTCACCCTGAGACATCTCTCATCCTCAACCACCCCAGAACCCCCCTGGGAAGTGAAATCCCTGTCGGGGAGCAAAGCAAGGGGCAGCGTCAGTGGGAAAGGCAGCTGCTGGGGAGGGTGAGCAATTTGGCATTCCCAATCTCCAGGCTCGACACCTTCAAAACCAAGCTTCAAGCAGTGACCAACACATTCCAAGGAGCCCAGACTTCAAAAAGCCCCATCTCAGCTCTGCCAACCCAGACATCGCTGCCTGGTTCCTTCCTGAGTGACCTGAGCGCTGCCAGGGTCATGCAGCTGTGGGTGCTTTTTGGTTTGACACCAAATTGAGTTTCAGAGGTGATGCACACACGGGACAGAGGCTCCATCTGCAGCCGTGAGAGCTCAGCATTGAACCTGTCTGTGCACCAGAGCCTGGCTGCTGAGGGCAAGGCTGAGCTGCCCTAGCTCTGCTCCTGCCCTGCACTGGGGTGGCTGCACGCAAAAAATGAGCCAAAATGGGCCCTAAACTGTTTTACTACAGGACTGACACCTGAAAGCTGCTGAGTGCTTTGTATCCTCACACTAAACACTGCAGAGGACACTGCTGTGCTTTCCACCTGGAAATCATGGGTGACATCCTGAAGTGCAAGCTATAAACCTGCCTGGCAGAATGGGTGTCCCTGCACCCTGGGACGTGCAGTGCCACAGGTTAAGCTGGGCAGGAGTGTGAAGCTGCGGGTGCTGTGACAGAGCACAAGGAACAGCAGCAAGAGGGGTGCAAACTCCATCACACCTGCATGCAGGGACTGTACTCCAGCTGCTCTGGCTCTGGAGAGCAGCGTGGTGATGCCAGTGGTGTGGTGATGCCAGTGGTGTGGTGATGCTGGTGGTGTGGACATGGCTCAGTCATGAGCTGACCCGTGAGGGCCCTGCTAAGCTGGCCTCAGCTGTCCAGCAGCTCTCTTTTCCATCCCTCTGACGGGGTTTGAGAAGCACGGGCACAGCAAATCTCTGCTGAGCACACGGGGTGGCACATCCAGGCTGTGTGACTCTGCACAGTGACCCCGGGGTCCCCACTAAGGGTGCCTGAGCCGGGCGGAGGCTGACACCCCCTGCCCAGCCCCGCAAGGTCTCCCGCTGCTCCTGCACTGCCCAGGCAGCAGCCAGGGACGTGCAGAGCCGGGAGTCACAGACAAAGGCGGCCCCCAGTGCCGGAGGGACAGGACAAAAGCAACGCCAGCTCCTCTCCTTGTCCCATAGTGGCCCCGCAGTGTCACCGGCTCCCAGAGGGGAGGTTGAACCCGCCCGTGGCTCTGCACGGATCACCCTGCCCAAGGAGCAGCTTCCCTGCCTGATTTGGCTTCCTCCTCGCATCTGCCATCTTAATAACTTGCCTGTGTTTTGTTCTTCCCAGGGTTTAGGGAGAGGCTGCAAAGAGTGTTTAGAGATAAACCATCCATGCTGTGTCTCCAGGCAAGGTGCTTCTCCTGGCTTTGTTTCTCGGTCTAATCCCGTCCCAGAACCAGGCATACGCAATTTCGTGTTTCCTGAAGATAAAGAGCCCCAACAGACGAAGCAGCTTTGGGGTTTTTGCAAGGTTCAGCACAGGAAGGCAACGGTTGAGATTAACAGCCTTTAGGAAGTTTGCAAGGGATAAAGAAAACTAAAAGTTGTGGGAAAATTAAGTTTAGTTTTTAAAACCACTGCATGCGTGTGCCTCCCTGAGTTCTGCCTGTGGGTCAGATGTCCTGGGTTTTCCCGCTGCCTTTCCAGGCATCTCCACGTTGGGCACATCCAGGCACACGCCAGTTTCTGCTTTATTGCCCTGATAAGCCACAGCATCATCAGAGCTCTCGTGAGAGGCTCAGCCCATACTCAGGGTCTGGCACAAGCAAAGGGGTGCCACAGCAGGGCAGGATTCACAGCAGCTCTGACGACATGGAGTTCCTGAGTCCCCTGCCCAAGGGGTGAACCTGGGTGGGAGCAGATATCCCCCAGACAAATTTGGGGACAGAAGAGGAAACTCTCAAGGGTGCAGCAGCAGAGCCTTGCTCTCCATGCAGCCCTCACAGGCCCAGAGACTGAAATCCAAACCTGTCCATCGAGTGCATCCCCATCCCAACACAGATTCTTTTAAAGCACCTTAAGAGCATTATTTCAGGCTGGGGTAGGAGGGTGCCCAGCAGCGTTATCTGCGTGGCCCTGAGGCAGCAGCACTGCTATCGCCCCAAGGCGCCGGCAAAGCCCGCGGTGCCGCCAAATCACGGCTTCCAGAGGCCATAAATCAGCCCAAACACAAAGCATCAGCAGCCAGAAGGTAGCGCAGACACAGGGAGATTTCTGTGCCACACTTCAAGTAAATATCGTAAGAAAGGACTGAAGTTTACAAACAACTCAGCAGGTTTATGTCAAATCTCACCAGGCTGATGTGTTATGGCGGGTGGCAAACCCACCAGCACAAGAGAGGCGGCAGAGCAGTGACTGCCGATCCCATTACCCTGTCGCTCGGAAGGGCAGCAGCTCCCAATCCCCATCGCCCCGTGCCTTACCAAGGCAGTGACCCGCACCTCCATCACCCCATCACTCCTTCTGCCTTATTTTAGGCACTAAAATCCTTCTGCGACTCAGCAGCGCAAGTTGGCGATGCTCAGGCCAGGCACAGGAGCGAGCGGCAGCCGATGCGACGGCCTAGGGCACAGCTCTCCAAACCCCTGCGGAGCCGCCCGGCACGAAGGGCACTGCCAGCTGCTCCCGTCCCTGCAGCCGCGCGTGCGGAGGTTGGGGCAGGGGACACGGGGGTACACGGCGGCTCCGGAGCTCGGCCCCACGGGGCCATGCTGAGCCCCGGCTCCGCGCATGCCCTGGCACGGGCAGAGGAGACGCTTCGTGCTGTCACGGCACACGGCGCCGCCGGCCCCGCGCCAGCTCCAGCCTGCGCCCCGCTCCCTGAACTCGGGGAAAGGGGAGCTGGAGGATGGAGGGGGAGCAGGGGGATGAAATGGGAGATGGGGGGAATAAAATGGCAGCTGGGGGGGTGGAATGGCAGGGAGGGAGGTGGAATGGCAGCCGGGGGGACGGATGGGGGTGGGAGGTAGGGGGAATAGAATGGGAGCTGGAGGAAAGGATGGGGAGCTGGGGGATGCTGCTGCTGCTGCTTTGTGCAGAACAGGCCCCTTGAGCAGGGCTCGCTTCGCGCTGTGGGGATCAGCGGCTGGACGTGACCCTGGCCCTGTGCTCCCTCCTGCGAGGTTTCTGCGGGTCCCTCCATCGCCCCTTCCCCTGCGCCCGCACCGCTGCTGCTCTCGGGGCACCCGGAGGACGTGCCTGCCCGGCGGCCCCGCAGGTCCCCCCGGCAGCCCCGCTGCTCAGACCCCGGCGCGCCTCCGACACCCCCCGATCCCCAGCATCGCCCCCGCACATCCCGCGCCGCCGCCACATCCATCGCCACCCGCCGCGCTCCCCTCCGCACACCCCTCCACCGCGCTCCTCCGCCCCGATCCCCACCCGGTAAAGGCCCCCTGGTCCCCGCCGCACACCCACCCCCCCGTTCCACCGGCCTCATCCCTTTCGCCCCCCGTCGCTCTCTCGGCGCTCCCCGGCGCGCAGCGCTCCGATCCCCCCATCCCCGCCGGTGATACCTGCTCCCGAGGGTCCCGCTTCCATCCCATCCACGCGGGCGCCGCTCCGAGCCGGGGGCCGGGGCAGGCGGAGGTCGCCGGGGACCGCGCCTGGCAGCGGCGGTGATGGAAAACGCGCCGTTCTGCTGGGAAAGCAGGAAATCTCTAATAACATCCCTCTCGGCTGCTCAGAGTGTGTGAGCAGACCGTAGCAGTTCAGCCGTACTTGGTGAAAAATACGCCTAAATAGGTCGGTAATTAATATTTACTGAAATAAACAAGATCGCAAGTTATTCCAGGTGCTGCTAGGGCTGAAGGATGCTGCCTGCATGCGAGCATAGGCTTTGCTTCACAAATGAGGTTTACTCTTTATTCAACAAGTTCCACGTCAGGAAGTTTTTTTCCATTGACGAGATCTAATTTTGTTCGTGAAGAAGTGTCTAAATACTGTTGTCTGATGTTGGGTAATATTTTAAAGGAATTTTATACTACAAGTCCTGGTTATTAGAAAACGCTGGACTGTGGTAAGGAAGTGTTAAATGTCTTAACAGGTTTAGCAAACCAATGGATTATGGTGGCTCAGTGTTCTTTCTCTCTCTTAAAAATTTTTGAGCAGAATGCAGCACGTCAGTAGAACTCAAAAATTCCCGGTAGCACTGTTCAAAGCAAACCATACTGGTTCTTGATAAGAAGTGCTCTTTGGCTGAGCTGGTGAAGTTGTTGTTGTGATTAGTATGGCAGCTGCTTAGTTGCTCTGAAAATGAAGGTAAAAATGAGAGGCAGCAGGCTAGTTACTGTCTGGATTATCTGGTCACTCTTTATTAAAATAAAGTACATGGTCTGCATGTCAGGGGTATTTAAAAGTGAGAAACTCCAGGCAATTTTCTGTGGGGATTGTGGAAGCAAAGTCTTCAAAACACCTGGTGTGGCATCCGCTTGGCTCTGGTGAAATGCTGTGGGATTTTCTGGAGGGATTTCAAGAAAGTGGACATCAGCACTGAAAAAGTGAGGTTATCCCTGAGAGTGTTTTCAGTGTGCTGCTCTGATGGGGGGAAGAACGGAAGGACTGGCTATGGTTTTGTGTTTATAGATATAATTTCAGACACAGTATTTTATTGTACTGATTTTTCCTGGAGGAAAGGCTTCCCTTGAAAAATAAGTTTAGAAAACTGGCTAGAAGAGGATAGAAGGTGGCATATAAAAAAAGTTTGGTTTTATTCAAAACAGGCAGAAGAAGATCAAGTGCTCAATATGATGAGCAGCTGTTTTTTCATCTTTAAAGTTATGCTACTAGAAAAGGGCTAGTGAGTGGGTGTAACTCCTCTTGTGGAGTAAGAGGCATGCACAGGTTTTCATTTGCAGAATGCAGTTTGGTATTTTCTATCCCTGCAGCAACTCTCTGCTGTGTGCTGCTCATTTCAAGCCCTGGAGCTCTGCTGCTTGGGCAGGAGAGGAGGGAGAACAGGTTGGGGCACCCTTAGTGTGTGAGGGTCTGGGCAGAGCAGGCTGTGGGATGGATGCTCTGGGCACAGGGTAAAGAAATGACTCTGTAGCTCTGTGCCATTGCAGCCCTGGCTGCCTGACCTACAGTTGTCTTCACGCCTGCCCAGCCCAAACAGGTGTTTCTTCCCCCTCCTTCCAAGAGTGTTCAGCCCTGCAGGGGTAGGACACTGCTGGTGCTCTGTGCCTCAGCAGCAGCCAACAACTTCCCTGGTGCTGTACTTGTGCCAGGCTGTTGTCATGGACTGGCTGTTAGTGCCATCAAACACAAACCAAAAGCAGAATGGGGAAACATTGCTGTCCATCCCAGAAGCTGTTTCTTCCTGACCTTCCCTGAGACTACCTGATTGAGAGCACCAGGGAGGCTGACAGCTCACAGCTGTGTCCCAGGTAGAGTAATTGGAGATTCTTTTCCTATCCACAGAAATGTCAATGTTTTTTTTTAGCAAAGAAACAGCTATTGAAGTTTTTACCAGCATTTCCTTATGGTGACTTCCACATTACACACTGTGTGCTTTTAACACGGTCAGGTTTTTTCTTACATAGTGGAAAAGGGAATGGCAGATCTTTAGGATTCCTTGCTTTGTTGTTCAATCACAAGATTATGCCCCAGCCTTGAGGATCTGGAGGAAAGGGAAATGCCTTTTCCACCTTGATTTCTCCACCTGTAAAATGGAGACAGCACCAGGGCATTGCCATTTCTTTGTGTGTACTCCATGCTGCATTACCTGTGTCTTTGCTGCCTTGGGATTGAAATGCCCTAAACACCCTGGGTGTCTGGTCCAGGGTCTCTCCATGGCTGGAGTTGCTGCAAACACTGGGCCAAGGGGGACCAGATCTGTGCTACTGGGGGCAGGGTGGCATGTCAGGATGGCAGTTCCTGCTCTGTTTTTTCCTGGGAACCTGTAGGGAAGGCTGAAGGTTTGTATGCTGTCTCTGATGTCTTTAGCTCAGTTCACGTGGCAATTGCAAACAGAAGTCTTCCCACACACGAACTGGTGCAAACTGGGCCAAGATTAGTTTTGGTTAGGTTCTGTTATGCTGCCAGAATTGTTTGCGTGGTTGTAGTTTATGATTCTGTCCATCCTAATGCTGGGCTGTCTGAAGGACAAGTTCCATGGTACAGCTTTCCTTAAATGACATCCAGTCTTCCTCTGCTGTTCCTTTCTAAGCCATTGACTTTAACTTGCCCCTTTCTTCCCCAGGATGTGCCATCTTTCCTGCAGGAGCTGGTGCTGATTTTTAGCCAGTGTCCAAGTGTTCCCTGCTCTCTCACATGCCTAGGCACAGAGTGATCTCTGCATGTCCCCTGGGGCCAGGCTGGACTGCAGGCATTTGCTCTCTCCAGTGTGGTCCTCATGCCTCAGTGGGCATGTCCCATGCCATGAGCTATGCCCTGAGCTACCCTGCATTTGGAGAAGTGCTGAGAGCCTTTCTCAGAGCACAAAAAGGATGGCAGAATGACAGAGAAGCCTCTGGGGCCAGGGAATGGAGATTACATCCACAAATGCTCATTACAAGCACAGGCGCAGCATTTGGGACATGCCGGAGTTGGATCAAGGACACACAGTTGTGCAGAGATGTTGTGGGTAATGGGAACTGCAAACTGCCTGCAGTGTCCAACCCCTGGACAGGTTTGTCCCCTTGTGGTGCTGGAGGCTTTGGTTTGGTCTCAGAGAGGAGAGAACCCAGGGAGGTGGGCAGGGGTCTGCAGGGAGTCAGTGTGGTCCCAGTGGCTCTGTGTGACTGCAGGAGAGGGAGGTGATCCTGTTTGGCACTGGGCAGTGTCCACACTGCCCTGCCCTGGTGCTGTGGGTGCTGCACCGGGGTCACCTGTGCAGACGCCAGTTCCTCGGGATGCTCAGATGCTGTTGGTGACTGCACAGGGGATTTCAGAAGGGAAATGCTGTAGGTGGCTGTTGAAGGCAGTGGGAGCTCCAAGCCCTGCCATGGGGGGGCTTTAGTTGTGACTTTCTGCTGGTGCAAATGAGCAGCACAGGAGGTCTCCTCACCTGGGCACCCCTGAGGTTTTCTGAGCTGCCTGGAACAGCCCAGTGCTCCCAGCCACCACCCCCAGCTGCCTGCAGGCTCAGCATGGTGAGGGGGTTCAGTTCTGTCACCACACACTTTCAGTGCTATCTTGACATCCCGCCTTTAGCAGAAAAAATGGGCATTTGTAACAGTATTTTGGAAACAAACTTGCAGTTTTAACACGAATATGATTTCCATAACACAAAGAGAACACCTGATAGTGGTGAGTTGAAATTGTTTCAAGGTTTGCTGATTGGAAGAGTTAAATTCTGTGTGTACATGCACATTGCTTTACTCCGTGCTTCCTCCTCAGTGGCACACTCATGGAGAGGCTGCAGCAATATCTGTGATTAGATCACATTCCCCTCTCTGCCCTGGCCCTCCAGTGCTGAGCACTTGGACAGGGTGTAGCTGTGTGTGTGGAGTGGCCCCGCTGCAGGAGCTGTCACCATGACAGGCAGGGGAATGGCTTGCATGTCTAATGCTATTTGCACCGCCTGTCTGGGTTTTTTGGAGTGTTCTCCCAAGCAGTCAGGCCTGCGTGTTATTTGGTGAGCTGCTGCCCTCATACAAATAATGAATAATGCCTTGACAGGGAGCTCTTCTCTCAGCAATAAACACGTGCTCATGAGTCAGTGGTTCCGTGGAGCCAGGACTGGCACTCCCGGTCACATCCCTGTGGACACTGAGTTTGTCTGTATGGGGGAGGTGGCTGTTGTGTGTTGTTATTTCTGCCATGGGCTCTGCTCCCCATGGGCCGTCTCACCTTCCTTCCTGTGCTGACCTAGGCAGTGGGGCCAGCCCTGCGTGCCCAGGGGTGATCCAACCTTGGAGCACCCAGCTTTTGCTGCTGGCTGATGGCAGGAATTGTGTCCAGGGATGTGTGGGGGGACCCTTCTTCAACATCCCCTAGCAGCTGTTGGGCAGCAATAGCTTGGGGCCATTTCAGCCTCATCCCACACAGTGTCACCTCGCTGTGAGCTGTAGCTGGCTGTGAGCTGTAATTGTGTTGCTGGGTAATGCCTGTGCTGTTCTGATCGGCTCAGGGCACTCAGGAAATCAAACCCTTTCCATCAGCACTGTGAGCCTGTGCTGACAGCACTGTGGGAGCACCTGCAATGGGCGGATGGATTGGGGTCTGCTCTTGCCCACAGGCACTGCTGCACAGCCTGGGAACTGCTGTGTTTCTCTGCAAAAGGCCTTCCCAGAGTGTTGTACCCACTGCACTTCTGGTAACTTCGGGAAAGTGTATTGATTTTGTTTCTGGGCCCTGCTGTGAGTTGGCTTTTGCTAAAATGTAGTGACTCAGCTGCCTCTCGCCTCTGTGGATCCAGTGTATTGGACTTTGCTGACACCTGGGTCGGCTCTGGGCTGGGGATTGTGAGCAGGGGTCAGGATTTGTGCTGGTTGGCCCCCATGTTTCACCCATCTGGGGACTGACGAGAGGCCACTCCAGCAGCAGGCATGGATTTTCTTCTGCATCCTGCAGCTACTGCAGTGAATCTGCTGTGTGCCAGAACTGGGGGTCTCCTGGCTCTGCCCCTGCCTTGTGTGCTGGGCCAGGGGCACCCAGCCTGCACCCTTCCTGGGCAGCAGTTGTCTCCCTCCTTTCTGCTCTGTTTTAGCTCAAGGAATGGGATGAAGGAATGGATTGTGTCTCTTTGCAGTGTTTTATCACCTGATGATGGTTATCCACATGCTGCTCAGTTGTAGCCATGGGAATGGCAGCTGCTCTCAGCACCTGCAGCCCCTGTGTGCTGCTCCGGCTCTTCCTGCAAAGAGAGTGAGAGAAGTGCCAGGGCCAACACTCTGGCAGGAGGGCTCTGGAGCACCCCCTCCCACAGGGCTTGTCACTGCTTCTGCCTCCATGTGAAATGTATTTGTAGTCGACTGAGGGCACAAAGTGCTGAGAGAAGGGTGGGAGCAGGATAGGGAGGCAGCAGGGTGCTCTGTGTGCCCCTTGGCAGCCCCCAGGCACCAGCCCCCCTCTGCCTTGGCAGGGAGGTGTCCGGCCCCGTTCCCTCAGGTGGGTGCAGTGGAGTGACCAGGGGGACATGATCACAGCACCATGCCCAGCTGGGGCTTTGCCCTGATCCCACTCTGATGCTGGTGTGTGTGGGGGAGCAGTAGCAGCCACACAGCTCCCTTGGCAGGGTTATGGACACAGGGCTCAGCACACCAGCCTCATGTTGGGGACGCCTCCTCCGATGGTGGTTGAAATATCCCTTGGAGCATGTAGGAAACTGCCGCATGTCACCAGCCCTGAAATCATTGAACTGTTGCACTGTAGTCTCAAGAACATCCTTTCTCTAGGATTTTGCTCAATAACACGTTTTGTAAACACTCTGGTGCTTTGCTGTAAGGGTGTAAGTGTTATCTGTGTTATCTGTGATATGGAGTTTGTGAGCTTTGCTGTCGTTGTGAGTGCAGTACTGCTTGTGCATGTAGAGTTACAGAAAACTCAAAAACAGGCCTGGGGAGAAACACCCCTTGGCAAAGCAAAAGGGGAAGTGTTGAGTGGTCACCTCCTCTGGTTTAAGTGATGCACCTGACCCCTGCTTGCTCCCTGGCTCAGCAAGGCTCACTCTGCTCTGCACCCAGCCCAGATGGAACAACAGCTTCTCAAAGAAAGTTGTGGGCAAAGGCTTTAGATTTTCAAAGTCAAAATTCCAACACAAATTTGTGACACCTTGTATCGACAAAGGTCAGAGTCTTTTTCTTTTCATGGGTTTCTTTTACCTCTTCTTGTCATGGGGACTCCTTTTCTCTGAGTCATTATTTCATGCACTTTAGCAGAAATTTTATTGCTTTGGGGGCTGGGCTGATTCATGTGGGACATTTCTCACTGCTCGGAGTGTGATACACAGAGGTAATTTCTTTCAAATGATTTTTGCTTGAAGTGGTTTCAATGAAATGCAGAGGGTATGAGCATGAATGAATGGCTGAAGCATTTGTATGGAGTCCAAGTGAGGAGCCTGCAGGATCAAACTTTCCAGAGCATCCAGTGTGGATATTGTAATTTCACTGCTGTGTGCATGCGAGCAGCAGTTCATTTTAGCTTTTTAATCCACTTCTCAATAAGTATTATTTGGGGTTGTATGAAGTTTAAATTGGTTTCCCTTATATTTGAAAAAGTTTAAAGGAAACCCCAGAATTACAAGAGTCTTTTCAGTCACAGTGAGAAATTCCTGTTTAGATCAAAGGTTGGGGTGTGGGGCTCTGACCTTGCCAAGAGCAGCTCCTCTCCCTGGGCATGGCCAAGCTGCTGCCCAGACTCTGCTCCACGATGGCATGTGGGCACTGCTCCCCCCATTTGTTATTTAGGTAGCTGCAGTTTCCAAGCTGAAGGAGAGTGTTGAAAGCCGACTGTAGAAGGCTGGGGAAAAGAATCATACTTATGAAAAGGAAGAAGAAAAAAGCCAAAACACAGCCCTCAAAAAAACCCTCCAACCTTTTTTTTCAAAGTCTCCCATTTCCCTCCCCAGTGTCAACACGCTAATTTAGTAAATGTTGCAAGGCACAGTATTTCCCCCTTGTCATATTATACATCCAGGCATCAAGGATGGATCATAAACTTGCTCTTTATGGCTTTAACATTTCAATTGCTAGTCACATTTTATGTAAATGAAGGTATTTACCTTGACAAGCTCTCCTGTGAAGTACAGTACTTCTTTACAGAATATATTTGGCAATATAAACAGGCCAAATGCTGGGGGTGGATGCAAAATTCACAATTGATTTTTACAGCTAAGTAGGATCCTCCCAAAATATACTGGAGTTGTCTGCTCCAATCTTGTCAGTGCCTGGAGAAACTGAGGCAGGCAGACCTGGGGGAAGAGGAAATAGCAAAGGGACATCAGTTATAGCCACCGACCTACTAAACAGAACTAGCTTTGAATAAAAATAACTCCATCTGCCAGACTTTATTTTGTATTACAGAGATTGCTGTAACACATTTCTAGCCAAAATCTGATTTCCATTCCCTTCAGAGCCAGGCTGGACTGGACTTGGCCCCCTCCTTTATTGGCAGTAATCATTTTGGGTCTGAGCAGAGCAGTGCTGCTGTGATAGCCCAGATCTGCAGTTTTCCTTTGTTTTACAGTGTATTTCCTTTCATCTTGCATTGAGATGGGTACAGTGATATATTTAGTGTTAGTGTTCATCCACATCTGCAAATGACTTTATTTCAGCCCCAGCTCTGCCCTTTCTGTTTTGTTCTTGGTGGACACTCACACAATTAAGCCGAGCCATGAGTGTGCTCTGGGCAGCCAAGGTCAGCATCAGGACTGGGGGTTAAACCATGGCTGGATTCCACAGCTCCCAGCCTGTGTGAGGCTGAGGCCACCATGGGGGGTGCCCCAGCCCCAGAGGCTTTGAGGCCCCTCTGTGCCCTGGGGAGGTTCAGCTGCTGCCCAGCCCTGAGCCCCAGACATGTGGCAAGGGATCACCTCCCAACTCAGCCCTGGGTGGAAGGTGCTGCATCACCTGTGCAGGTGACAAACTGTCAATTACTGGGCTCTGCTCCTCCTTGTTCAACAACAAACTGACTGTTTTCCATCCAAAGTGCTGACTCAAGAGATGCTGGTGGCAGACCATGGTTCCTAAACTTGTTGCTGCTGGAGGTCTTTAACTGGCTGTTGGTTCATCTCTCCTTGGTCTGTTCTCCAGGGAGTGCCAGCATCGATCCTGCAGTGCCACTCCCCTGCACTGTCAGCACTCACAACTTTCAAGCTCATTTTAGGGCCCTCTATTTGTACCCTTTTAATTCCTGAATTACCAGTCACCACCTCTGCTTCATGCTCTGTGGCACTGGGGCCTGCAGAGCCATGCACTGAGGGACACTGGTACATCAGAAAAGGGCTCTGGACACCCTAGGAAAGGGCTCTGCCTTCTCTACATGAGCTGTTCACCTTGCACAGAAAGGTAAATCCACAGTTATGTGAACTAGAGGGGCTCTGGGGCTCCAGGCCATGGGGATGGTGATTTTGCAGGATGAGGGGGAGGATGTTGGGGCCATGGGTGGTGCTGGTGCTGAGCTGTGCCACAGAAAAAAGGACATTACATCTGCCCAGGGTCCGGCCATGAAGGGATGGCACTCAGCAGTGTTCCTGCTCTTGGTCTCTGTTAATGGCTCCCCCAGAGAAATGGGTATTGGCCAAATGAGCACAGTCCAGGGCACCCAGGCACTGCTGCAGTCTCTGTCATAACCGTGTGTGTGACCCCCCAGGAGCTGGGTCTGGCAGGGCAAACCCCAAAGGGGCTGTGCAGTGTGGAGGGGCAGAGACCCCAGGGCTGCACAGCCCCTGAGATGGGGCAGTTGTTGTTTGGGCTGCCCGTCCTGCACTGCTCATGTGGGGAAGAGGCTGCAGCAGCTCTGTGGCTGGGTCTGCTGCACACGCTGGGATCTGGAATGACAACGGCTCCTTACTCAGCTCAAAATCATCTAGAACCCCCCCAAAATCAAAACAGTGTGGAAAAATGCCTGAGGCAACAACTTCATTGGTAAACTAAAGCATCTTGCTGAGAATTTCATAGACCCAGCAAATCATAATGCAATTTCCTATGCAAAAAGGGTTTATCTCTATCTAAATATTATTCCGCACCGTTACTCATTGTAGGGAAGTTATTGCTCTCCTAGGTTAACTGATTGAACTTTGGAAATAGAGCTGCAAGCTTATTGTACAGACGGGAGCTTGACTTTTATTGCTCCTAAATTGTACTGATACTATTAGATGTGAGTAAAATATACGCTGCATTTAGAAAATATTAAAGTTTGTTATCACTTTAAAATTAAAAAAGATTAAAAGAAGCATTTCTGCAGTCTAGCCCACCATGAAATTGGAGTCTATTTGGTATGTGAAACGTGTGATACAAATAGCCTAACAATTAATGACAAAGGAAGAGCTGGGATGGATTTATGGCTTAAACTACCCTGGATTTCACAAGGCTGGAATGGCAGCAAGGGAAATGTGTTATTAGATCATTACAGGCTTTTCTGCTAGAGCCACTGCTGCTAAAGTTACAGCAAGGTGCTTTATTATTACTCTGTTCCCACATAATACTCTGAAACACTCTCGTCTTGGGATGTGGTTGTCTCAGTGGGAGGCAATCCATGTCTGCTGCAGATGGGCTCCTTTGGAAAACCGTATCAGGAACTCCTCAGCCATTTTTTTCCGTAGGCAGAGGTGAAGAAGTGCTTTCCCATAGCCAAGCTGTTTAAGGAGCTTGTTGATTAGTGTGTGAGTTCCAAGCTGCTGGCTGTCAGGAGGTGATGGATGTGGGAGCAGGGCTCTGTGGCACCGTGGTGGGTCCATCTCCTGCTGTCCAGCTCAGGGTCTTTCCCCGGGGTGTTCTGCCATGGCATGGCCCACTGCAGCTCCCCCCATGACCCCTATTAACTTTTTCTAGTGCTTGGAGTGTGTTTGCAGGCAGAGGTGAGCCTGAAGCTCTTTGCTGTGCCCAGAGGGTAAGGATTTGGGATGCTGGTGTAGGGAGGAAGGGAGGGCTCTGCAGGGAGGTGGATTTCACCTGTGCCTCTGCCTTCCAGTGAGCCTGTGGAGAGCTGAGCCCCCAGTTACCCCAGGGCTGGGGAGACACCCTCATCCTGCAGCACTGCTGCTGTTGTTGGGGAGGGTCTCAGCTGCAGCCCTTCCCCTCACATGTGGCTGTCAGCATCCAGGAGAGATCCAGGCACTGTACACCCCCAGCAGCCAGTGTTGTGCCTTGGGCTCTCTCTCAGGGTGGGGAAAATAGTTTGAGGTAGGACTGGTGTTTTGGCTGCCCTTGGGGTGCAGATTCAGGGCCTGTGGTGCCAGATGAACATTGTATGGCCCTTGGGAGTATAAACTGCATTTCTAATCCAGCTTTCTCACCTTGCACTTCATATGAGAGTCATCTTGTGCTGGTGCCTCTGTGCTGGAGCACACAGTGCAGGTTACGTATCTCCTTCTTCATTAATGGGATTTATATCCTTGGTGTTCCTTGCTGGATGACTTAGTATTGTAATGAAGAACATGAGTGCTGCCTTAATTAAAATGTAACCCCTGTATTAATATATATGTTGCCACTGAAAATTGAATTTCACTGAAAACTGAGCTTAAAAGCTTGTGGCAGGTGTAACTGACATGTGCAAGGGGAGGTGGTTTGGGGTGAAGTGTCGCAGCTCTGCAGCCCAGCCACACAGCACCATGCTCAGCCCCCACAGCAGGCAGGCAGCTCCTGCCCCACTGCCTGGTGCTGGGGGCACCAAAACTGTCCCAGGGCTGTGAGCTGCCACCTGCCCTGCACTCAGCATTGCTGGGAACCTGTGGCAATCCTGGTGCTCACTCCCAGGATGTTCTCTTTTACCAGGGAGGTGCAAAGCAGCTTAATGAACCAGAGAATTTGTTCCATAATATTACTTAAAAAAAAATCTTGTAAATGCAAACATTCCAAACCTGTCTCCAAGCTGTGCGTGCACTGCCACTGGCAGTATGATCAGTTATGAAGATATTTTGCATTCAAGGATTTGCGGTTTCTAGGTCCATGAATATTCAGGCTCCAGCTCGCCCTTTTTGTCTGTGTTCCACACCTACCCTTTCCATTCCTTTGCTCCTTTTTTTTTTTTTTCCAGTGGATTCAATTAGTTCTATTTGCTGCTTTAGCAATAAAACAATTCCCTCTGTGGCATTAAAATGAGTTTTCTTTCATTATTTCATTTGGCTTCGTGTTATATGTGGAAGGAAGGTAGGGAGCTGTGCTCTGTGCCCCAGCTCACAGGGGCTGCCAAACCCTGGAGGAGATGAGATGTACTTGGGGCAGCATTAGGAATTAATGAAGGGCATTGCTGGCGCAGAGCTGCAGGAGCTGCGCTGACAGAGCCACAGTCAGAGCCACCAGGAAAATCTGACCAGTCCCAGAGACCTTGGGTAGGACTTTGGCACCAGAGTCACTGCAGCCTTCAGTGTGCTGTGCTCCTGACCATGCTTGAGTTGTTGGGTCTGGTCAGTTCTCACACAGCCTTTGCATTGCCTGTTGGTACTGAAATGGAGGGACTGAGCCCCTGGTTGGCTCAGATGAGGCACAAGTCAATCTGAGCTGAAACATCAATTAAACCAGCAGATTGGTTTGTGGAGCAGCATGGCTGGTGCGTGGCAGCAGGGGCTGAAGCTGGTCAAGGGTCTTGGTCCCATTTCCTCCCTAAGCAGAGCCACATGCAGTGTGAGGAAGGCACAGAGGCATTGTGAGTGTCAGGGTAGCAGTGATCATGTGGGCAGTGTGTACAAAGAATTACACTTAGTGCCAGAACACTCTTGTCTGGCTACTCTGGGAGTGCCCTTTCAGGGGGCTGCAATGGCATTGGGAGAGTGCAGTGTGGACAGACCCATAAATCATTCGTTTCGCACTGTGCTAAACACAAATCCTATTAGTGCACTGAGGAGCATCTAAGTAGAGAAAACAAAAAGGCAAGATAGAAAGAGGAAACGAGATTTAAATCTAATTGTTTTTCTGCCTGTGTTTCACCCCAGTTTGGCTGGGACATGATGAAATGCAGTGGAGGAGAGCTGACACAGGTGGGAGTGGGAGCCAGTGGTGTTCCTGCTCTGCTGCCCCGACAGCTGAGCAGGTGTTGAAGGTCAGCAAAAGGAGATGTGGCTTTGTGTATTCAAAATTATTTTTATAATTACTTTTCCTCCTCTTTCTATGACCAGGGAAGGTTAAAGCAGTTGTGCTGATTCCAGTTGCTTTTCCGTTCTGAAGTTAAATCTAGAACCAAGTGATAATTTCCAGGCTGGCGGAGGGGCTGAGGACCCCAGGGTCTGACAAGCACTCAACTTTTTGGAAGAAGAGGTTTGTACCTTTCCTCTCCCCACAGAAAGGCCCATGCCCCTCTGCAGCAGAAAGCAAGAGGCCACTGGGGCTGGCTGCCCCAGATGGAACTGCAGATTCAGGCAGGATGGGTGGCTGCCAGGGAGACGGGTTAGTGACAGCAGGTTTCAGAGGGACAAAGTACAGGAGCCTAACAAGGAAAGGTGTCTACTAGGGATGGAAAACCATTTTAAAAGGAAGCAAAATTAGAGCATGCAGTAGGGTAAGTAGGACTGCAAAGTCCAGTAATTAATCACACTTTTGGAACTCGGAAAGGAAATAAATGTGATAAAAGGATTTGTCCGAATACATTACAGGCAAATTGGAAAAAAAAAAAAAAGGCGGGGTCATCACAGCCTTGGAAATTGTGCTCTTCAGAAATCTTCAATCATCCTCACAATCAATTCTGCGTTTCTTTAATAGCACTGTCTTGGATTAACCGCTACCTGCATCCAGACATTAAACGAAGTATCGAGTATTTGTCTCTCAACAATACACTTGGAAATTGTTTATTTCCCTGCTTGTCTTCTGTGATGTATTTCAGTGCTGTAACCCAAGCTGAAATCCAAGCTGCCCGAGGTGCCCAGCGCTTGGTCCTGCTGGCTCCTGCCCCAAGGATCTGCAGCATGGGAGGGTTTTCTCATAAACTACTTGTTTGTTTGTGCAGACGATTACACCGGCTTTGCTATACAACAGTATGTTTCTCTGCAGCAAACAATCTGCTTTATGGGTTTTCCTAGGAAAATATCAGCTCGCTGTGCTCACTAATATGATTCAATTGTGTTGTGTTATCTGACCTTTAAGGAACTTGCAATCTATAATGACATGGTTCTACAGCAGAGCCACTAGTAAAAGCCCTGGCTCCTGGGGAATTCCGGCTGCAAATAAGTGAAGCCCGGCTACAGAAGCAGTAACAAGGCACTTTAACCCCTTGGCTGCTGGCCTGCGGGGGCGGGTCGCCGTGCCCCTGGCGAGGTGCTGTAGGGATGTGTGTGTGGGCAGCTGGAGGGGGGAGCGCAGCTCTGTCTATCCCATCCAGGAGCACCCGGAGCTGTCCCCTCGCCCCTGTCCCCAGAGGGCGTGGTGGGAGGCAGGGGACAGGGAGGGGACAGGGAGGGGGACCCAGCCAGCAGAGCCGCTGGTGTTGGCTGTGCTGAGCAGGCAGGAGAGGGTCACCTGTGTCCCCATTCTCAAGTGCAGTGCTTGGCAGCGGGGCAGCACATGCTGTGCCTTCTGCAGGCTGTGCCCTCTGCAGCTTTGCTCTCCTCAGGCTGTGCCCATTGCAGGCTGTGCCTGCTGCAGGCTGTGCCCATTGCAGGTTGTGCTCTCCACAGGCTGTGCCCTCCTCAGGCTGTGCCCATTGCAGGCTGTGCCCTCCTCAGGCAGTGCCCCCCTCAGTCTGTGCCCTCTTCAGGCTGCACCTGCTGCAGGCTGTGCCCATTGCAGGCTGTGCCCATTGCAGGCAGTGCCCTCTGTAGGCTGTGCCCTCTGTAGGCTGTGCCCTCCTCAGGCAGTGCCCTCCTCAGGCTGTGCCTGCTGCAGGCTGTGCCCACCTCAGCATTTCCCGCCGCCTGTGCCTGGTGCCACGGAAATGATTAACTCTGCTGTCATCACCACCCACCCACCGCTCCCGTCTGTCCACTCCAGGCACTCTGCCACTTGTGGAGGCACCAGCAAGCTCTGCTACAGATGGGGGACCCCACGTGTGTCCCCCTGCCCTTCTGGTGCCATGAGGGTGATGTCACTGCCAGTGCTGGCTCTGGGCTGCCACTGGAGAGTGTGGGACTGTCCTGACCTGGCATAACATGGCCTCTGCCTCCCCTGCTCCCTCCTGGTCTGCCAAGGGCCCAGGGAGACACAGCACTGCAACCCATTGACCTCACAGCACAGGGGAAGCTCAGGAGGCAAACTGTTATGTGCCCAGGCCATCCCTTAGCTCTGGCTGTTCTTTTCCCTCTTGGAATTTATCCACAAGGTGTTCAGCGGAGGTCTGCAGGTCTTGGTCTCAACCAGGACTGGAGTGACCCCTGGCTCGTAGATCAAATAGCCTGGTGTTTCCCAGGAGGGGATGGGTATGCCACACACCAGCTCATGCTGCTGCTCTCTCCCTGCATCTGCCCCAGCATGGTTGGGAGGACCTCAGGCTGGAGCAGGACATGGTTGAGGAGGCCTTGGGAAGCCTCAGGGTGTTTGTCCACTGTGCTCTGTTTCCTGTATTTTCAGCCCACTAATCACTGTCTGATCCCTCTGATTGCTTCTGTCTGACTTCCCTCCACGGCTGGAATGCTTTACCTAAGAGGCATTTCAGGGATTTTATTCAGCTGAGTGAAAGATGGGGGATAGTCAGGAATCTGTCAGACCCAGGAAACTGGCAAGAGATAGGGAACTTGAGCAGAGAAACAAACACTGCAGAGATTCACAGAATGATTTGGGTTGGAAAGGATGTTGAAGATCATCCTGTTCCAACCCTCCTTCCACCCAGGTGCAGGGTGGTGTGGCTGGAGTGCTTGCTGGCAAAGACTGAGACTTGAGAAATTTTGAAGGATTGGTTTATCAGAAGCTAAGGACAGCCTGTGCCAAGTTCTAGGTGCTGGGTTTTAAGAAAGTTTCCTCAGTCTGCTGCACCAGCTTTTGGCAGAAATCTTTGTGAAACGACTTTTCCACTGAGGAACAGGAGATCAGAGAACTGTTCCCTTTAACACTTGAGTGTGCATGAACTTGCAGGGATGTTGTTTGAAGCTCTGCTACCCTTGTTAAAGGTCACTTTTTGATCCCATCAAATACCCTCTTTACCTGGAGATAAGATTTAAAAATGGAAGACGAAAGAGAAAAGGCTTAAGGAAGAAGGAGAAGCGGGAAGCTGGCTGAGCAGCCTGCGCCTGGCTGGCAGCAGGGGGGAGATTAAAGCGGGCGCAAGCACAGCCGGGAAAGGGGCTCTGCAGGGTGGGGATGGAGTAAAAACAGAGGATCGGGGTATCTCCAGGGCTGTGGGGCAGCCCCTCGCCGTGTCTGGCCCCAGAAATGCCCACCCTGTGCTGCCCTGCCCTGCCGGAGCCCGCTGCCGCCATTGCCACGGGGCAGGGAAAGGAAACCGCGCCGGGCCAAGGTCATGGCTGAGGTCAATAAATTATACATGACAATTAATCTTAGAAACCTGCGATTCGGGGGAGAAAGGCGAGGACACTGCGGATCCTGAGCCGGGCTGGCAGGCGGATGCCTTGGCTCCGTGTCAGCGCGGGGAAGTCGGTGGAAAACAAGGCAGTGCCGGGATGCTGTGAGCCGGTGTGAGTCACCCGGCACGGCTGGCACGGTCCCGGTGCCCGTCCCGGCGGGCAGGGCTGGGGCTGTCACCGGGCTGGGGCTGTCACCGGGCTGGGGATGTCACCGGGCTGGGGATGTCACCGGGCTGGGACTGTCACTGGGCTGGGGCTGTCCCCGGGCTGGGGCTGTCACTGGGCTGGGGCTGTCCCCGGGCTGGGGCTGTCACTGGGCTGGGGCTGTCACTGCCCTGGGGCTGTCACCGGGCTGGGGATATCACTGGGCTGGGGATATCACTGGGCTGGGACTGTCACTGGGCTGGGGATATCACTACGCTGGGGATGTCCCCGGGCTGGGGCTGTCACCGGGCTGGGGCGGTCAAGGGGATGGGGATGT